>JANHJO010004839.1:92749-108139 GCA_032468235.1 Pseudoxyrhopus heterurus | reverse complement strand
AGAAATGTTATCTATTTATAAAGTAGTACAGTAATGCTTCATATTCAGAAATGTTCTCAGTTGTTTACACCAGGCTTATGGTAACAGGAATAACTGGACAAAGTTTCTATTGATTAGCATGACATGAAACCTAGAAGCTTTGACTTGTTCCCATTCTAAACAAGACAGAATTGGAAAGAAATACAACAAAACTATCTGTTTTGATCTACAAAACAATTCGGAGTGCTGATTTTAGTAACTTGGGACTATGTTCTGAGAAACCTATCTTGATGCATCTTAACAGTATGTTCAAAATCCATTCCTGTTTGTGTCTTTTAGGTTTCAGTATATGCTGTGCCACACAAAATCAAACAAGCAGAGTATGCTTTGGATGCAGCAGTGAAACTTTTAGACTTCTATGAGGAATATTTTGACATTGCATATCCTTTGCCAAAACAAGGTATATATTATTCTGAGATACTGTTAGCAGCTGAAAAGTATACTAAGCAGCCAGATTAATTCTCTAATTTAAAGTCATTTAATATTTAAAAAATCCTTTAAAGTTAGATTTTTTAAAAAGACGTGTTTTATGTATATACAAAATAAATACTTATTCAATTCAAAGTTCCTTCCAATTTGTGTTAAGTTTCCTACTAGGAAGTTAGACTTTTTATTGCCGATAATGTTGCTAAGATATGAACCAACTCATTGCAAAATGGAATTTCAGATTGCAGTCCTATACATTTTGAAGTGTTATTGAGTTTAATATAATGAAGTTCTGTCAGAAAAATCACCCACATAAAAAGTTCTAGATTTTTTTTTCTTATGCCTAAACAGTCTTTTGTGGGAACACTTGCAGTCTCAAAGACTACTTTTATCTATATGTTGCTATTATCTTTTTTCACTGCTATTTTTAATTGCATGCTCTTTCAGTCTACATTGCATAGAGCACAGGTGTCAAACCCGTGGCGTCACATTGCCATCATGTGATGTTTCATGACATTTTTCCCATTCACAGAGCTGGGGTGGGCATGGCATGCATATTACGCATTCAGCCCGCAGGCTGCCAGTTTTACACCCCTGGGATAGAGTAATGAAATTGTTATTTTTTTTTAAATCTCCTAAAGAATGTTTTTTAAAGGGCCAAAATTTTGAAAAATTTCCATATCACTAAATATTTGAACTTAGATGTTTTTGTGTGCACATGCATGTACTTTTTTCCAGGTGTACTATATGGTGTAAACAGATTTTAAGAAAATAATGTTTCATTACAGATCTAGCAGCTATTCCAGATTTTCAGTCTGGTGCAATGGAGAATTGGGGACTGACCACGTATAGGGAATCTGCTTTGTTATATGATTCTGAAAAATCCTCAGCATCAAGTAAACTTGGAATTACTATGATAGTAGCCCATGAACTTGCACATCAGGTAAACTATAGTTTGTTTTTCAGATATGAAATTGAAGGTTATATTTTAATTATCTGGACAACAACAACTTCTGAAATCAGAGAAGTAACATCATTGTGACATTTATATAAATGACTCAAACCAGCATATATGATTTTTTTTCTCATAAAGCTAACAGAATCTACAGTATGTTTTCTGTATATAGTTTAGAAAGAACTTCTAGTCTCTAATTTCTTCATTAAAGCTTTACAGATAGTGTGGTTACATACTTCGCATTCACAGTGTATGTACTGCATATAATTTTAGCAATACCACATAAGCTTTGTTGTACGCCACCCAAAGTCACTTGTTTTGTGACACAAGTGTCAATATAAATTTGACAAATAACTTTTTAGGGATTAGTACTTTTTATTTGAGATAGTTGGATTGTCCATCCTATAGAAATTCAGTAAGAGCGCTGGTTCTTCTAAGTACATTCCAGTGGAAATTCCATCTTAAAAACTACTACCCATTCAATGCCAAATAATCAGTCTAAAGGCTCATAGTGCTAAATTAGCTGCTGATGTTTATATTGGAGTTGTTGTGCATGCCCAGTTTTCATAAACAACAAATATTACGTGGTCTTCTCATGAAAGGCACTAGCTGTTGCCACACAAAACAATTCTTTTCTGTTCATAAATAAGATGGTTGAGTAGTATAGAACAGTGCTAGGCTATACCTTTACTTTGTTCCGTATTTAATCAACACTTTCAATTTGATTAGTGTCTTATGAATTGTATCAATCTTGCGACGTGTTCTTTTTTATAGTGGTTTGGAAATTTAGTTACCATGGAATGGTGGAATGATCTTTGGCTTAATGAAGGTTTTGCAAAGTTTATGGAATTTGTGTCAGTAAGGAAGACCCATCCAGAACTGAAAGTTGTAAGTATTGGGTTTTTTCCCTCCCGTTTTAATAATAAGACAAGAAAATCCCAGAACTGAAAATAGACACCTTCCTCCCCTTGTAAATTTGCACTACACAGTGCAAATTTTTTAGACTGTGGGCATGATTTTGCAGCACTGCATGAAACTTTATAATTAATGAAAATAATTATACAGTGAATTGTGTGAGCGGCGTGGTGGCCTAGAGGTATAGCTCTTGCTTCACAGTTTGGACGCTGTGAGTTCGAACCTAGGTAGCGGAAGATATTTCTCTCTCTGGGCATAATGAATAATAATCTACTGTGAACACTGTGTAGGCGTCAGGAAGGGCATCCAGCCAGTAAATGCTTGAGCTCCGATCTGTCACCCTGAATCCACCCCGATGAAGGGATTACAGGGTTATTAAAAGAAAATATATATTGCATACATTTTCCCATAATACTAACACTAATATTTTCTAAGTTAGGACTTAAGAGAGTTATTTCATACTATTTCCTGTTCTCCCTTTTTTTCTTTTGAGAGGTGAGATGTTTGAATGGAGTCTGCCAACATTCCATTTGTTCTCAGCCAATAAAGAAAACAAATTATCTTCTTTCTACTGAGACCAATATGTTCAGACAAATAATACAAAACACTTCAAAGACTAATTTATTATGTCATAAGATTTTTGGACTAGAATTTGCTTCATCAATTAGATGAAATATTAGCCTATCAATGTTTAATTCAATGCTGGAATTGGAATAATGAGATTTGGACCCAGTAATATTAAAGATAGTCATGTTATCAGCAAAAATATTTTGTAAATAGATATAGTACCAGTAATTATTTTACATTAATTATTTAGTGAAATCACCCCAGTTTGGATTTGGAGGCCAGCTTGTGGAGGGGAATTAAAGTTTAATTTCACTTTGACCACCTTGTGATCATGGTAGAAGAAGGAGATATGCTAATTCTCCACTCTTACCAAAAGTAATGGTACTCAAAATATGTATAAAGCAGTTTGAAGTGATAAATAAAGCAATAAAGAATTCTGTATAAATAATTAAATCTTAAGTTTATCTCAATGTCTCATTTAAAAATGAGCTCAGAATCTCAGAAGATTATTTCTGGCTTCTTTTTCTTTTGTTTAGGAAGATCATTTTTTAAACAAGTATTTTAATGCCATGGAAGTAGATGCTTTAAATTCTTCACATCCTATATCGACTCCTGTTGAAAATCCAGCTCAGATTCTAGAAATGTTTGATGATGTTTCCTACGATAAGGTAAAATAAGAAATTTTGGCCAAGTTTAATAATTCTGGGTATTATGTATATATCCAAAAGTGATTTTCATTTTCATTGTTAAGATGGTCAGACTATATAATACTCTATTTTTAATGATTTTTATTAAAGTTATAAAAACACAAAAACTAATGCAAACTAAAGTGCAGAAGCAGGAAAGGGAGGGGAAAGGAAAAAGAAAAGCAAAAGTGCTGGAAGAATTGAAAGGAAAAAATAAAAAAAAGAAGGTTCAGATTTCCTGTGCAGCAAATATAAGTACATTTACAAAATTCTCTTTGTGATTACAAAAAACCCACATCCTCCCTTGTTTTTATTATCCATTATCCTTTTTTTCTAATCATCAAAACCATAAATCATAATGTTTACCAGAAACATTTTTAAGGTCATTAATTTCAAACTGCAGAGACAAAAAATAGGATTTAGTACCATGATCAGTGACTATAGGGACATGATAATAGTCTAAATCCCTAAACATGACAAAAACCCAGATGTATTCTGTATTATTTCATTCTATTTACAGGGAGCTTGTATTCTCAATATGCTACAGGACTATCTCAACCCAGAAATTTTTCAAGCTGGTCTTGTGAAATATTTGTTGCGATTCAGTTATCAGAACACAAAAAACAAAGATCTGTGGGACAGCTTATCAGATGCAAGTATTTGAGAAGTATTTCTTCTCCCAAAATATCTAATTTTAAAATGTTCTTGAGCAGCAATGATGTTCATCTTGTGATATCTTTAATAATTATTTATTGATTAGGTTTGTCCAGATGCTGATGGAAGTCACGTACAAAATGGAGTTTGTATCAGAAATAAAGAGAGGATCTTAAACTCAGTGAGATAATTTTTTTCTTTTTTCATTTCTTTCTCTTTCTTTTCTTTCTTTCTTTCTTTCACAGTTGAGGACATTACATTGTTGACTTTGCAAATGATTAAAATATGTCACGCTTGTATTTTTTTAATTTCTGTGACTACCACTTTTTTATCAATGTACATACCTATGTTTTTGTTCATATTTCTGTAACATATATGTAGCACTGGACCAAAGCTGTGCTCCATGATGTGCAGGCAGTGATGAATACTTGGACACTCCAAAAAGGATTTCCTCTAGTGACAGTTACTATTAAAGGGAAAAATGTCCATCTACAACAAGAACATTATTCAAAAAAAGCTACTTTTTCCTCATCAGCTGGGTAATGATGAACGAATGAGACTTGTTTCTGATTATATTTTATACGGATTCTTCTTTATGATATGGATACTTCTTGACTTAGAGCCACTGTTGGCACTGGAATCTGGGTTGTTGAGCGAAGCAGTCATTAAGCAAGACATCATTTGACTGCTTCGCTCAATGACTACAATTCTGACCCTCCCCACTTGCAGTTGTTAAGCAAAGTCATGTGTCGTTAAGTAGACGGAATTGAATATAAGGTATGTTGGGTGCTTCAGCAAGGTGAGGCAAGCCCTGTAAAGCCTCACTGACACTTAAAATCCTCCCTGCAAGCAGGATTTTCAGTCCCAGTGTGGAGAGATACTTGTGCATGGCCCACACTTGGCTTTCTCACTTGCCAGAGACAGCCCATTCTGCTTACATAATTCTGCCTCTCTGCTCTGGCCCCTGCTGAAATCTAAGCCCACAATTGCTTTGGAATGACAGGAATTGATGAAACAATTTTGCAAAAGAGCCTTGTCTCTTAACAAAAAAAAAAAAACCAGTTGGAGGGGTTACTTTTTGCAAAAGTCTGGCTGCTGCTATGAAGTGTCAAATTATCCCTACTTCCTCTCTAGGAATCCATTTGATGTTTTTAACTCTTAGGAAGCTAAGTAGACAAATTCATCCATATATCTCTTTCTTACAAAAAATTACTCATTAAATTTACTCCAGAATAATCAGATGGCTGTTAAAGCAGTAATAATTGCCATTAACATGGAAGGAATCAACCATTTAAATACTTTTTAGGAACATAACCTTATTTTCAACTTTATAAATGTTATCACACATTGTTTCCCAGGTTAATGTTTACAACCTCTATCTCACAAAGTGATATAACTCAGTTTTTTAAAAAATGCATTCATTTTATCTGTTTAAAAATAATTCAATCTGTTTCAAAAATCATAGTGTTGATTTTGTTTTTAGGAGCCTGTGGCACATTCCATTGACATATATTACCAATAAATGTAATGACGTTCAGAGGTTCTTGCTGACAAGCAAAACAAGTAAGTTTAACTCAAATTGTGGAGACCTACATAAGATTTCGAACATTAAACAACAGAGGTGTGCAAAATATTTTATAATCAAAACATAGCACAAATGTTTAAGTTGACCCAGCTCTGAAATGTACCATTATGACTTGGAACAGAGACTGGAATGGCAAATGAGTTTGTGAGGTTGCTTTTTTTTTTGTTGTTGTTGTTCACAAAGCGTTTTGCATAATTCTATTAAATATATATAGTTATTGATACATTAATACATTTTGGAAGAGTTCAAAACTTAGGGAATATTGAATTTTATGATTGTGACATCTTTTCAGTCATTAAAAATCAGGTGCACAAAGCAATTGTGTAGTACATATTGAAAGTATGCTTTCGAAAGAATGGCAGAAATCCTTATTTTTAATGATGTGATGAATGTAAATAAGGTATTATTGTGAATTGTGATATATTTTGATTTTAGATAACATAGTCCTCCCAGAAGAAGTGGAGTGGATAAAATTTAATGTAGGAATGAATGGTTATTATATTGTACATTATGGAGATCATGGCTGGGATTCTCTAATCCGCCTATTAAAAGACAATCATGAAACAATAAGCAGCAATGATCGAGCAAGCCTCATTAACAATGCATTCCAACTGGTGAGGTAAGAGTTAAAAGATTTGCATATGCCTAATATTTGAGGACTGGAGTAAGGAAGGAATTAAATTACCAAGGAAGCATGGATACCTGCTGTAAGAAGCACCTCATTTAACTTCTTTAAAAGAAAGATGTGTCTTTTCCTGAGAAACAAGCATATTCCACATTTGTGCAGGAGGCACTGTTTGAAGTATACAGAATATCTGAATGTATCCAAAGGTAGGACACATCATGAGCTAAGAAAGGAACTAACAGTTGTATATTGAGAAATACAATTAAAATGTCAGACAAGTTATGCACCCTTGTACTGTTCTGATTTCCCAAGTTGAGGATTGTGCCAAGGGATTTAAAGATAATCCAAGGCCATATAAAACTGCATAAAAAGCCTGCGACTATAGATGAAAACTGAGCTGAAAGTGTATTGAAGGCCACAGAACTATACAGGTAGTCCTTGATCTACGACCACAATTGAGCCCAAAATTTCTGTTGTAAAGTGAGATGTTTTGTGAGTTTTAACCCGTTTTATGAGCTTTTTTGCCTCAGTTATTAAGTGAATCACTGCAGTTGATGAGTTAGTAACCCAGTTGTTAAGTGAATCTGGCTTCCTCATTGACTTTGCTTGTCAGAATGTTGTAAAAGCAGATCACATGATCCCAGGACACTGAAACTGTCATAAATATGAACCAGTTGCCAAACATCCAAATTTTGATCATGTGCCCAAGGGGATGCTACAATGGTCGTAAGTGTGAAAAACGGTCATCAGTTACTTCTTTCGCTGCCATTGTAGCTTTGAACAGTCACTAAATGAACTGTTGTAAATTGAAGACTACCTATGCCAGTGAAGCTATTGTTCAAGAATTTGAACAATCAAGCTCTTTGTATCAGCTGTCATCACTAGCATAGTGCTACAGTACGTTTCAGTGCATTTACTATCTAGAACACATTAGTTTGCTTTTTTAGACAAATACATCATTACAAAAAGAAACCTATTTTTTTACCTGCTTACAAATTTATGTTCAACTATGGTAGAAAGAAAAAACTAATTTGGTTAGTGCACATTGTTAATTAGAAAATTCATAGGGAAGATGATTTAGGCCCTTCAAAAATATTTGTTAAAACACATCTTCTATTTCCTCAGTGCTGGAAAACTGTCAATTGAAAAAGCTCTTGATTTAACATTATACTTAAAACATGAAACTGAAATTACTCCTGTATATCAAGGATTGAATGAGCTAGTCCCTTTGTATAAACTGCTGGAGAAGACAAATATAAATGACACAGAACAACAATTAAAGGTAAAATAAGAGTTAAGGCAGAATAAAACTGAAAACTTACATAGATTTTTAAATAATCAGTGGATATGTTCTATGCTAAATGAAATGAATTTTATTTTGTTTCCTTTTAAAACTTAAACATTCCAAAATGGAGATTCAAAATAAGTTCTTTTTAGAATGCTGGTAGTTCTCTACTACGACAATAATGGAGCTTGTCCATCATGGTAGTAAGTCATAAATACATACATGCAAACTAACATGTTGGCAAAATATTTTAAAATCAGGATTGATAATCGGCATCCTTCATCAGAATTGATTGATTGGACAGATGTCTAAATTTCAAAACTCATTACTTACGAAATTCCATTTTATTCCTACAATAATAACAGTGTGACATAAGCTTGGCTAATGCTACCCAATGAGGTTTCAAGTCAGATCATGGATTTAGATCTTTCCAGTTGTCATCAGCACTGTAACCACTGTTAACAGCAGTATAAACACATTCCAGCTAACGGTATTACTAGACAAGTTCTTTATTGGAATATGTTCTTAAATTACTTTAACTAGAGCTCCTCCTAGATACAAAATCAGCTGATAAACCTCCAGCTATTTTTTCTCTTTAAAAGATGTATACAAATAGAAAATTAATATGCATTGGTTAAGAATGCTCTTTAAAATAAAGTTACAGTCAGTTAATATGTAAGGCACTAAATTACCTATTATTGATAAGGATTGTGAGCTGTTAAGCAGTGGAACAGTCTGCTTGAAGTCATGAGAGTTCCAACACTCGAGGTTTTCAAGTAAAGCTTGGACAATTATTGGTGTGGCATAACAATGGTCAGATGGCTGGGGTAGAAGACCTGAATGATCTTTTCGATTCTATAATTCTGTGTCTCTAAATCAGGTGTCCCCAACCTGTGGGCTACTACTGTGGCCAATTCGCAACCAGGCTGAATGAGCACACCCAACTCACGCGAGCCCCACTTGTGCAAGCAGTGGGCACTGGGGCTCGCAGCCCACTCATGTGAGTGGCAGGTGTGCATGCCCACCGCTCACACAAATGAATCTGCGTGTGTACGCAACTGCCCTTGCACAAACCATCCCCTCTTCCCCTCCCTCCTGCTGGCCAACGTGGAAAAATTGAGAAACGCTGCTCTGAAAGGTTGTCTGCTTCTCAGTTTCAAGAAATCAAAGTACTTGTGAGTTAAAAAAAAATGCACACCTATGTATCTATTCTTGAACAGTTTCCTATTCCCTTGAGTCAATGAATGGAGTATCTTCCATTCCTTTATAGTTGGGCAAATAAGAGTAGTAAATATAAACCAAAGCTGTAAGGCATAAGTTTACAATTATTATTTTTTAACAATCCCTTCCTTTAATGTTTTTAATGATCCCTAAAGCACTGATGTTACCTATCCCTTCCCTTAATCCCTTCCTTTTAATGTCTTTTAATAATCCCCAAAGCATTGATGAAGTTACCTAGTTGGGTAATGAAATGTCTCCAAGCAAACAAGGTCAGACAGTGCCAAGGACTCCACAGTTCAACCCTGAGCTACAGATGTTCTCTTTTGTTGGAATCTCTTCTCTTTGTACAGACTACAGTGGGATTATAACTACTCTAAGCACAATGTATAGGCATGCATATGCACTATATGATTACAGTTTTATAAACAAGATCATATATATGAAATAATTTCTATATTTTTATTATTAAAGAAAATTGTTACTTAAACCATAGGGAGCGTATACTGTATATCCTATCTAGCTTTCTGTTTGTGATTTATGAAAGATACAAGCAATACAACTGATTAAATAACAAAATTGTTACGTCCTGCTTTAAATAATTGATTTACATTTATTACAACCTCATTTTATTATTTCACAAATCACTCTAGGCATATATAGTAAATCTATTTAAAAATATGATTGACAAACAGTCTTGGGATGATGAAGGTACCATGTCTGAACAAATACTTCGAGCCTCCCTACTTATGTTTGCATGTGTACGCAAATACAAACCATGTGTGGACAAGGCGCAAGAGTACTTCATGAAATGGAAGGACTCAGATGGAACTCTGAAGTACGTATTTCACTTTTTAAAGGTGCTTAAATATCCTTCTGTCTTCAGAAAGAAGACATCCATTTAGGGATCTTGTAATTCTGCTTGGTGGGAGATACACTTTGCAAACTGAATCAAATAAATAGCAGTAATTTAATATTTTTTCTCAGAGAATAATATGAGCACAATTTGTTACAGATTGCCGAATAACATTAAGATGGCAGTGTATGCTGTTGGAATACAAAGAGATGAAAACTGGGATTTCCTTTTCAGCAAGTATCAGTTACCTGAATTCGATACTGAAAAGAATCAGATTGAAGTTGTACTGTGTCTGAGCCAAAACAAAGAAAAGCTTCAGTGGTAAGCATTCTTCAAATACTACGTGGGTGATTTTAAATTCAAAGGAACTAGTTCATATATTAACATTATAACTCTCTCAATACCCATTTCATGATCGCTTAATAGTTATGCAATAACTGCTTCTGGGGGACAACAATTATAATCAAATTATAATTGTTTAATTATATATTAATTGCACATGTTAACGTTCTAGACAGAAATGCGGTTTTAAATTACTACTCCTTTGGGGTCAGTGGGCAGCCCAAGCTTGGATGGAACAAGGAAGAATTGACAATTTTTTTAATACCAAGTAGGAAACAGCTGAACAAGAGCTTTTAATCTTCTGTTCCAGACTGTATTTTCTTCATCTTTATCTTTTGCACGTTTAATATTTATTTATATTTTGTCAGTAGAATTTATTTCATTAAAAAGCCATTTCACAGTTCCAATTAGCTTTTTTATAAATAATTTTTATTAAAAGGTTTTACAAAGATTTTAAAAACTACAGAAACATAGAACAAAAATATTATAAAAGGGTAAAAAAATGAATAAATAAAAAGCAAGAAAAAGATGTCTAAAATGACTAAAATCTTCTTTGCAGAGGTTATAAACATAGCAATTACCATCTTTATCCTCCCATATTGTATATCATACTTCCTTTCTTCCTGCAAAAAAATATCAAGCATTCATTTTTATTCACTTTCAGCAAAAAGTCTATATAGGGTTTTCAGTCTTTTAAAAAAGTAGTTGTAGTTCCCTCTTTAATCAAACAAGTCAATTTAGCCATTTCTGGAAACTCAGCCATCTTTATAATCCACTCATCCATTACTGATATTTCTGAACAGGTAGTCCTTGACTTATGACCACAATTGAACCCAAAATTTCTGTTGCTAAGCAAGTCAGTTGTTGAGTTTTGCCCCATCTTACAACCTTTCTTGTCACAGTTGTTATATTAATTGCTGCAATTGTTAAGCTAGTAACATGATTGTAAAGTGAATCTGGCTTCCCCATTGACTTTGCTTATTAGAAGGTCACAAAATGTGATCACATGACTTCAGGACATTGCAACCATCATAAATACGAACCAGTTGCCAAGCATCTGAATTTTGAACATGGGGATGGGGCAACAGTTGTAAAAGTGTGAAAAATGGTCATAAGTATTTTAACTTCAAACGGTCACTAAGCAAATGCTTGTAAATCGAGGACTTCCGGTAGTCTTCCATCCTTGTGTATATACAGTAATAGCCTCAAAGTTACTCTACTGTATATAAAACCAATCATCCACAAGCCTTTTCTAATTGAGGATTCATAAAACCTAATAAGAAAGTTCCAGTTTTATCTGAATATTAATTTTTAAAACACTGCATCACCACATGTATTGTTTATGCATTTGTGTCCAGTATGTTTTGCTCTTTGACATCATGCATATGTTTTCATGTTTTTCACATTTCCAACAGTGATTAGAAGTATCTTTATACATCTTAAGACAAATTCTCTGGAGTCATGCAACAATGGTACATCATTTTTAAAAAGTTTTCATTGAACTTTCAGGGACTTTCAGACCCTTTAACTTGCTTTTCTTCCATTTTGAATTTCAACAAAAGAATATATATTTTATCTCATTCTATTCTTGGTCCTTTAAAAATCTATACTAAATATTTTAATTGCACATACTAAAATTATTGAAAACTAAATCCCTCTGAAGTCAGTTATTTTCCCTGTTTTCCTGTGCTAGCAAACCAACCCACATTCACAATAAGCTTTTCCAAAACATCAACTTTCTTTATGTTGGGCATATATTCTACTTTACATGTATTAAAAGATAAAAGAAGAAATTTCCAAATAAATCGCTGTTTTTTAATTGATACATTTGCATGTAGGCCACTTAGAAACATAGGATAAATCGAATATACTGTTTTGTGAAACAATATTGCCAAGATGGGGCTAGAGAAGAAAATTAGAACGTTACTTGGGGGAGTACTAACTATTGAGCGAATCAATGAGAGAACAAATTAAAAAGCTGTCTTATTTGTTGTACTCCTTGCTCGCTTTAATAAAGGATATAATTTTCTCAATAAATTTCTGCACATATTTCAAGTATCCATTCTTAATTGAAAAACTTGTTTGATCGTGTTCTTTTCAGGCTAATGGATCAAGCATTGCAAGGTGACATAATAAAGACTCAGGAACTTCCTTCTATAATTGTCAGTATTGGAAGGAATCCTTATGGATATCAATTAGCTTGGAAGTTTTTAAAAGAAAACTGGCAGAAACTTGTAAAAAAGTATGTATGACCTTCATGTTCTTGCACTTTATTTTGTTTTGAGGAAGCCTACAAAACTCTTGGTTGATGTTTGCTGTTGATTTTGTTTGTTTTTCTTGTAGATTTGACCTTGGCTCACACTCACTTGCGCGCATGATTACTGGCATAACAAATCACTATTCCACAAAGGAACAGCTTGCTGAGGTAAATATATCTTTGACAGTCTATATAAGTAACTGTGACACAATATTTTTTATCTTAAAACAATGCAAACCATTTTTATAGAGAGAGACTCAAATTGGTAAGAATATATAATAATGTTTAGTTTTGTGTTTGTGTATATAAAGATACATACGTTTGTGCTTTCAAACTAGTTTTGACTTATAGCAACTGTATAGACAAGTTCATGCATTTTTTTGCAATGTTTTTGAAGGGATTTGCCATTGTCGTCTCCTAGGGCTGAAAGAGTAACTGGCTCAAGGTCACCCAGCTGGCTGCCATATTTAAGAACTTTAATTTCTGTTTCACTGCTTTTAATCACTACACTAAGCTGATTCTAATAAAGACACACACACACACAGATTTCCAAATAACTGACCCATGCTAGTTTACAACAAAACACAACATCATTATAACATCAGCAGGTCAAAATCACTTCAAGAAATAAAGCATGATACTATTCAATTAATGAATACAGTAACAAAATCCAGTTTCAGACTTCCAAAGGCCCTCTGGAAGAGTAGAATTTCATTACCTTCTAGGAATTCATAACTAAGCATATGGAGGCTGATGGAAAGACAGCATTTTCTAGTTTCCCAAATCACCACCCCTCATGAAAATTGGGGCCAAAAGCAGTTTCTCAGGGTGGCGGGTTAATTGTAGTTGGAAAAGGCAGCCTTGAAGTTCACCAACTGCTAAGCCATGTGGGGCTTTATAAGTCAAACTAGAACCTTCAATTGCACCTGGAAACAAATTAGTAACCAATTTAGATGTAGGAGAAGGACTGGCAGAACTAGGGGAAGGATGAAAACAGGGGTCAGCCTAAATAGCCACAAAGTCCAATCCCCCCCCCCCAACCTGGCTTACCTTGACCCTTATCTAATCAAGCAATGACCATTAGTTGAGAAGATTCCTGTGCGTAGGCTTTTAGCAATAACAGTTAAATTGAACCTTCACACGTGGACCTGTTTTTTGTGCCTGACAGTAGGCCTTGCAAAATTTGTCTGCCGTGACCAAAGCACTACAAAATTTTAAAACTTTTAAAACTCAATGAACTAGTCTTTATTTCTCTATGTTGTAAAAATATTCTGATTGTGTTCCAAATGACTGTTGATTTGAGTAAGAAAAGAAGCATCATTGAAATGAGCACACAAGCACATTCTCAATGCCAGCATCGTACTTGCAATTTGAGAGTCATTGCTTGAATGCAGATGAAGAAGGCCTGTATTAGCACCGTGTTCCCTCCCCTCATTGACTTTTGTTATCTGTGTTATGTTTACTTATTACACAAAGTTTATAGTTTGATAGCGTGCATTAAGCATATAAGTCTAGTTTTGAAATAGTATATTGTCAACACCTACGATAATACACCCAATTTATTACATTTTGTTTATATGTCTTCCTGCATTTTTCATTTGGAAATGAGTGGGGCTTGAGAATGAGTACTTCTGAGATAGCTGCAGTCTCTGTCAGAAAGGAGGAAAAAAAATTCAACTATTCATGTCCATCCAGAGAAGGGAAGCATATGAGGATGATCCATACCTTTTAAGAGTGTCTCATTACTAACCAGGCTCATCCTCCTCCTCTTGTCAACTGGAATATATTTTTCATTTTCAACTCCTTTCTGGTTGAAGGCATAGTGAGAAAGAAGAGATAAGCATGACCGGATAGTTTTGAATGCCATACTGTATTCAGTAATAAGTCTATTTTGAGAAAACTAGTTTTCTGTTGCTACTTTGGTAGGAATCCTGCAAGAATCAATTGTGTTTCTCTGTATTTTTCCTCAATAGGTAAAAAACTATTTCAGTTCAATGGACAAAAATACATCAGAGCTCCGTGCTGTTCAACAAGCAATAGAAACAATTGAGGAAAATATCCAGTGGATGGATAAGAACCTTGAAAAAATCAAAATATGGCTACAGATTAATAGCAAAGTGTGAAATTGTATGTGAACTATTGATTCAGAATTGACAGAAGTAAGTTCTCAAAACTATACATACTGTCTATAAACAGATAGAAATCTCGGCAACAGGATTGTTCCTTAATATATTAAAAATTATTCCATTTGGATTAAGTTGGGGCTTGTGGAAAACAAATTAAAGGCAAGAAAACAGTACAGCTTTTACCACTATAATTGCAATATCCTACACAAGTATTTTTATAACAATTGTTTTAATTGAATTGAATTGAATTCTTTATTGGCCAAGTGTTGTTGGACACAGTAGACAGCTTCAAACAAGTTTGTATAGGTAGTCCTTTACTTACGACAATTCAGCCCAAAATTTCTGTTAAGTGAGACAGTTAAGTGAATATTGCCCATTTTATGACCTTTCTTGCCACAGTTGTTAAGTGAATCATTGCAGTTTAGTAACATGATTGTTAAATTAATCTGGCTTTCCCATTAACTTTGCTTGTCAGAAGGTCACAAAAGGTGATTACATAATCCCGGGATACTGCAACTGTCATAAATATGAATCAGTTGCCAAGCATCCAAACTTTAATCGTGTGACCATGGGGGTGCTGCAATGGTCATAAGTGTGAAAAATAGTCCTAAATCACTTTTTCAGTTCCATTGTAACTTTGATCACTAAATGAATGGTTATAAATCGAGGACTACCTGTAATGGCCATTATTTTAAAGTAATAAAAACCCAGCTGCCTGCAATTTAGCAGTTCAAATCCCACCAGGCTCAAGGTCGACTCAGCCTTCCATCCTTACGGAGTAGGTAAAATGAGAACCCAGATTGTTGGGGGCAATATGCTGACATTGTAAACAGCTTAGAGAGGGTTGCAAGCCC
>JANHJO010004839.1:80752-92649 GCA_032468235.1 Pseudoxyrhopus heterurus | reverse complement strand
CTGGGAGCTGAAT
The DNA here is from genome assembly GCA_032468235.1 of Pseudoxyrhopus heterurus. Classification (NCBI taxonomy): domain Eukaryota; kingdom Metazoa; phylum Chordata; class Lepidosauria; order Squamata; genus Pseudoxyrhopus; species Pseudoxyrhopus heterurus. The sequence goes on along the minus strand of JANHJO010004839.1, from coordinate 92,636 downwards.
ACTTAATTATTTAAGTACAGCGTTCTTAACCGCTGCACCACTCAAGGCTCTTGAATGTTTTTTTATCAGGGAGCCAGATGGGGCATAAGCAAAGGCTGAATGGTGACAGTGGGCACACTCATTCTCTCATTCTTCCCAAATGGCTGGAAGGTCTTACTGTAGTCCTGAACCTATCTTTTGCAGTAAGCTTCAAAATTAACCAGAGATCTGTAGAAAAAAATAGCTGAGGGACAGCCAACAACAGTCACAGGGACAATATGTTTTTTAAAATGATTTATTCCAACTTCAAGGATTATGGCAGTGATCTACTATCACCAGAGAGAGCAAGCTTATTTCTTTTGGCAATGATCTGATTTTACTTCTTATTTGTAAGGAACAAGGAGAAAGTGCGCCTCTATATTTTGGTGCTGATATTTTCAGGAGAGGCCTCCAGGGACTGCAAAAAGGGGCTGATGCATCGTGTAGGTTATCCATCTGCTACGTAAGTGTACAGCAATGGATCCCTAATGGGAAAGATGTAAGAGGACATCTTACAAAGAAGGTTCCATGTTGGAAAAGACTTTTTAGGACATCAGAATTATGTGCTATGAGTCAAACTAATCTCTGAAATAATGAAAAACGTATCCTGACTTCAGGGTTTAACAGGTTTTCTAAATGTTAATTCATTCTGAATCACATGTGTATTATATATGCATGATAGATAACAGGACTGCCTTACCTGATGACATTTAACTTTTTTTTTGTTTTTCAGATTTTGCAGTGGAAGACTGCTCCTTTGCCTTAAAAGAGAGAAAAAAAGAATCATGACATTAGTTACTGCATCCATGTAGTAAACACTGAGTTTACATACTGTATTATGAATTATGTCTTGGGGGGCTGGTTTTGGCTTAACATGTTCTGTGAAGTAGGTCTATAAGACATGGTTAATCAAACCATAGTAAAGTGTGATGTGTTAGCCAGGCCATTTAAAAAAAAGGATAATAAAGACTTGGGAAGGGGAATTTGAAATAGACAAAATTATCAAAAACCAGGGACTGGGCTAAAAAGCTTTTCACACACTAAAACTGTCTCGCTTAAAGTTAATTGGTACTTTCATGTGTCTAAAGATCCAACATTTGTTCAGAGCAGTGGCACCCTATAGTAAGTGTATTTCTTTCTTTATTACACAAGTTATCCTTGACTTGACCACCATTGGGATGAAATTTCTGTTGCTAAGTGATATGGTCATAAAGCATGACACATGACCATATCACTTAGGACTAGCAATTCCAATAGCTGTTAGCTAAGGCAACATCCCAATCTAAGTCACTCCAGACTTCATCCCTCTCAGCCCCAATATAAGCATCACAAACAGAAAAAAGGGTATCGTTTACATGTTTAAATAACTAAGATAAAAGCTAGTATTAAATATGCCTATGAATATAGGCAAATCATGTACAAAGATCCCATAAAATCTCCAGAGGATCATTAGCTTCTGCATGAAATTTAGGAATAATGTTCCCATGTTTCAGGCTAAGGTATAGTTTCAATTGATTATAGTCATTCTTTTTATCCCCACTGTTTCACATTGCTCAAATTGAGTACAACAGGTTCATAGTTTCTATTCTAGTAAGTGATAGTAATGAAACAAGATTTTAAAAAAAAATCAGGCTTCCTGACTAACAATAGAGGTAAGGGAATAAGCTTAAAAATTGCACGTAAGATGCTTCAGAAATTCTCCAGCTCATACAAGAGACGAAAGTGGAACAAATCACACTAGGTAAAATTGTTATGCTAAACAATCTATTACCTTCTTGGGTGTTTTGGATTTCTTTTCTTCCTTCCTAGGTTTAGATGAGGCAGCACCTTTTGATTTCTCCTCCTATGTTCAACAGAGAAAAATGCTTGTTCATTTTTCAAGAAATAATATAAGTTCAAAGTGTATTTGCATGAGATACATACAGGTGGTCCTTGACTTATGACTACAATTGGGACCAAAAATGGTCCTGAAGCAAATCACATTTGTTATGTGAATCCAGCTTTGCCCAATTAACATTTCTTGTTAGAAGCCAGCTGGGAAGGTCATTAATCATGATTAGGTAACCACAGGATGTTGCTATTGTAGTAAATGTAATCTGGTTTGGCAAGTGAAGTGCCTGAATTTTAATTATATGGTGGTAGTGCGGTGGTCCTAACTTTGAAGACAAGTCAACAATCACTTTTCCCTATTTCAGCCATCTTTAAATGGATGATTGTTAAGTCAAACATTACCTATACAGAAAAATTGAAATTTATATGATGGAAATCTGACCCAAGGGATTAGAATAACTGAAAGGAGAAGCTAAAACTAGTTGTTAAAGTTGGAACAGCATATACTTCCATAATATAAGTTTAAGAGGCATTATGTTTTTATATAACGCAGCTGCTGAAACTTTACTTAAGGGAACCCTTGACTGTGGGGAATAAGAAGCTCCTTATGTCTCCTGCCAAGCACCCCCTTTTCTGGTTCTGCTTTATCTCTTCTATGGAAGGTGTATGTTTTCTAAAGCTTAATGTTTAAATATGCAGGTTCATGCATATTTTTATTTATTGTTTAAGAACAAATTCTTGCATTTTATTGAGGGCACATAAACATGCACATGGAAAAACTGCCCTATTTGTATTGTCCAGGAGAGGCAAACAAACAAAAAGAAGCCTATACTTAGCACAACTTTATTGTGAGAAAAGCTTTATTAGCTTTTATTTATTAGAGACATTCAAAACAACTTATTTTTGAGGAGTGAAGACTTTCTTTGGATAATTTAGACAGCATTTGCACTGGAGACATTCTTGAGAACGAATAAAACTCAGATTTACAACTAAGAAATAAAAGAACAGGCATTTAATACTTGTTCCCTCATTCCATTTGACTCTTAAGAAACCTGAATTAGCATTTAAAACAACCAACTCTTTGCTCCATTATCTGAGTTACTTGATGCATGTTCCTTCAAAGACTAGAAATAAAATGCCACTCTTAAACAGCATTTGTTTAACAGGTCTGTTCTTAGCTTCAGAAGCCAATGTGGGATTAACCTCAGCTGTATTCGTATATTTGGTAGAATTTTTAATTATCTAAAAATCAGGTTACCTAAAAATTAAACCAAACCTACCAAAGGAAGGAGTTTTGGTAAAGCTATATGCAAATAATTGTGAGTAGATAAACCATAAATTCTGACTTTTTAAAGAATATTTAAATGAATCCAGTCCTCAAATTGAAATAGGAGAAGAAATAAAATTATGCAAGCAAAATTAAAAACATGAAAAAATGCATAATCTAAAAACAGGCAGATGGCGCTCTAGTATAAAGCATAGTATAAATGGGGATGTTTTACTTATTTAGAGGAGTGGCGTTAAACAGAAAACATATTTATAAACTATTTTTCTATTATTCACTGGATAACTGCAAGAGACAGAAAACATGAATATTTTTTTTAATTCTTTTCACACAGCATCCATGATAAAAAAAAACCAGAGCTAACCCTGTTTATTACAATCAACCAAATGACACAGAAGAGATTAAGCTTTCAAGTTTCAAAAACTCTGACAGTGTGTTATGCTTTATGATTACAAACACAGATAGTTTTCAAAATAGCCAATGTATTTTTCTCCTTTTTCCTGGTCTATTTCTTTATTGAAGAATTCTTGAAACTCAAACTTGGACATAATTAAGGTCTAATAAAGATTGTTGAACCGAAGATGTTGGATTTCTTCTGACACATCAATATGGATTTTCATGCAGAATAGAAAAAAAGATTCATTATACACATTACGTAATATGGTGTAGTGGTGAAGGTTCAGGCCTAGAAACCAGGAGACGGAGTTCTAGGCCTTAGACATGAAAGCCGGTTGGGTAATTTTGTTTTTCAGCCCAACCAAACTCGAGGTATTGGAGAGAAAATAAGAGGTAGAAATACTATGTTTGCTTGCCACCTCAAGGAAGGTAAAAGTAGTAAGTAGTACAACTCTTGATTTGGGTCATCATGCACTCTTCAAATGAGATTCTTTCTTAAATACAGTTATATTCAACAAGTAGAATGCAAATATTGTATAATTTTTTTTAAAAAAATATATTAATTCAGAGCCACATAAATCTTGCTTAACAGCAGATTTGACTTGCTGTTTATTAAACAGAAGCAAGGCCATTTTGCAAATTGTACCTTTTGTTACTTTTGCTCCCCTAATGTGGCAGAACGTTAAGACTGAGTTAAAGGACATCTGATCTTGCCAAAAAAGAGGCCTACCTTTATTGAAGGTGGCTGTGAAACAGATTTACCACAATGGTCGAAATCCCCAGAGAGAGCATCAATGGCTGCTGAGTCACTGTCTGGCTTCTGAAATAAGAATAATTACCATTTAAAAAAACTGCAAAATAAGAAATCAAACCAAAATCAGAAATCTAGTTATCAAATATCCATTTGTGAGTTTCAAGCATATTTGGTACAAAAGAGCAAATGAAACGAACTTTCAAAATGCAGAAATATTTTCAAGTGCCACAGGTCTCTTATTAAAATTAAAATACCCTTCTCTTTAATGCTAACCACTGGGAACAAAAACCCACCAAGCTGCAGCAGCAGAAGTAATAAAAATACTCCAATCACTACCAGAGCTCAGTTCTATTTGGTTTCTAATTCATGTTTGTCATAAGAATCCTGCATTTGTAAAGAATTCAATCAGTTTCTTGACCTAAAGTTTCTTGAGCTAAACCACCCAGGGTCACCCAGGTGAGATGGATGGTGTAGAAATTAAAATAAAATAAGAATAATTGTTCTTTCCAATATTATTACAGATAAAAGCTATCTTATTTCTCATTGGTCTTATACTAACTAGTCAAGACACCTTTTCATCTGAACAGTATTAAAATTCATGCTACATTAATGCTACATTAAGGGATTCATATCCATCATTTTGGTCCTGGAGGTAGATTCATATTTCAATAAATTAAGCCAATCTACAGACAAGCAAGCACAGCATAGAATTGAAAGTAATACTTCCTTACTGTTTGTTCTTTGGGTTTCTCACCATCTTTATCTTTTGGCTTTATAGGCTTACCCTTTGACAAAGATAAACATAATTAAATATCAGTTTCATTCACCAACCTATTCAAGTCTAATCTAGTCATCTATTTTAAATAATATAGAATGCTTGTTAGATTGTTCAACTTTTCCTAATTCTGTTGGTTCCAGACTACCTTCATATCCTTCAAAAGTAGCACTCTGCATGCTGAAACTTTAAATGTTTCATTGTATTTATGGAAAACCGTAGCTCCAGTACAAAATGGAGTGATGGGTGTTCCATCATTGGAGATTTTCAAGAAATGATTAGACAATCATTTGTCCAGAATGGTATAAGGATTCCTGCCTTGGGCAGAGGACTGGACTAGAAGACCCACAAGGTCTTTTCCATGTATGTAAAACACAGTTTCAAAAGATATGAAGGGAGCACGATGCTTTCATTTTCAATGTTAAGCAATCTGCCATAGTTGCTCTAAAGCATCCTTATCTAACTCTGACTCTTTTAGACAACAACTCCCATGATTCTTGATTAACAGAACCCATCCTGAGTAATGCTAAAGGATGTTCAACTTCAACACATTTAGAAGACTAGACTGGGCAATACTGTTATTTATGAGGTAATGTACATTAAAATACTAGAGGCATCCTAGTGTTTGTTCTTTATCAATGGCATCCATATTTGTTCTTATCAATGTTATTTGAGAATCTAATCCTGCTTCAGTACATTTATTTCTTAAAAAAAAAACCTATGTTGTAAATTTGACTTTAAAAGTATCTATTACCTTTTCATCTGAGTCCAGAAGATGTCTATATTCAGGAGGGATTGTATCATCTCTTTCTCCAAGTTTGTCTCTATATTCAGCTTTGGCTTTTTCCTGTAAAAAGTGGTTGTTTTAAAAAAAAATGCACTTATTTTTTTTACTCTAATGAATCCCAACCATGATTTATAGATGACAGTCTCATCTATATCTCAGCGGCACTCTTGGTAATCTTTTCAGAAGAATGAAAATGTTTAAAAACTGATGTCACATAAACATTACAAAAAATTGCCACAAAACATTCCAGGTTCAAATATATAACATGTTTTACAGTGCCATCTAAATGCAAAGCAACATATATTTTTTTGTAAATTGGTTTAAGAAATACTAGAACATTTTAAAACATTTTTAAGTCAAGCCTCTGAATTTTTAGTTCTTCGGTGCAAAATCTTTTGTAAAAATTAAATCAACACAGATTATATATAAACAAATTTGTATATAAACAAATTTTGCTTGCACAGGTATAATTTTGCAATCCAAACATATTTCATATAAATAAAGTTGACAGAGATAAATAAAAATGTTATTTTGATTTTCAGTATTTAAAGAGGCAAACAAAGGGAGCAAAAGAGTTCCCTAGCAAGAATAAGCAATGAAATGGGCAGTGAAACAAGCAGTGACTTTAGAGACTTTAGAGAGTTGACACAGAAAACATCTCTTTTCTCTACTTTAGCGAACTTCCCTGGCTCCGTCTGTCCGTACTTCTGCCAACTACTTGGCTCCAGACAGAGTTCTTTGCAACTCTGGAAAACAAGTACAGTACTAATTCACAGTTTGGGGAGAAGGGTCTGTTCTTTTCTCACCTTTACTTTATCCAAAACTGGTTTGTTTTCATCTGGGTCAGGCTCTCTTTGTCCCAGTGAGTCAGCAAGAAGGTCTGCAGCAGCATCAAGTTCTTTCTTACCCTGACAGATTTAAGAAAAACAAAGAACACATATATACACACAATCACGAACTTCTGGAGTGGTAGAAATTATGTAGAGCCCTGTCAAAGAGCTTTGAAAGGCTGCAGGGAAGACTCCAGTCATCATTTTATTTCTGTACTTCTGACTACAAGCAAGAGAATTCAGCTTCCAATATTTCTAAAACTTTTTTTAAAAAATAGTTGTAAATCAAATTTAACTGAAACAATGCTCCCAATGGAACTCAAGAACACCACTAGCTCGCTCCAACAAATAACAATCTGTATAAAAAAGGTAAATGACTACGTGCATATATCTTTAAATAATGTACAGTTTCTTCCAAACTTCAACATCCTGGACTTGAACTTGAATCATCAACATTCCTAAAACACCAAATGGGCTAATAAAACTAAATTGCCATGTCAATCTATCTAAATATTGATAGGTTGCTGAAAGTTGCTAATGTCTGGAATTTTGTCCATAAGTACAGTTATCAGGAAGTATTACTCTGCTTACTGGGATGACTGCTTCTTTTGGAACAGATGAATGCACAGCAGAAGCAGCAGCAGAAGAAGAAATCACCTCTTCCGTAGGGACAGCAGGCTTGCTAGGACCTGTAGATTTCTACAAGGAAAGGAAAGGATTCATCAATAGATGTAAAAGTGAGACAAAAAGAAGTTAACACAGAGAACTGTCCCTTAATGCCTCCTAAATGCTTTTCTAAAACTAAAGAATTGACAGAAAATGCAACACATTTTTCCTCCAGTAATTACGGCTGAAAGGGGAAGGAGAAATGGTATTCAAAGAGAGCATGCACTGTTGAAAGAGAGTGCACACTCTTAGCTTCAGCTAATCAAGACCTTTACAGTAGATGCATGAAGAGGAAGAAGCAATGCAAAGAAGTAGGGCATCTCCCCTCTTCTATAATGCAAAAAGCTAAAATTTATTAGGAAAGCAATAGAGAATTTGCTCTACACTTCTCAGTAATGACAGTAATAACTGAAACACAAATACCTTTCAAATACCTTTCAAATACCTTTGAAAATTAGATCACCTAAAGAATTTGGGATTGGCTAAGCTCCTGCTTGCTGCTCAGTGGTGATTTTTAAACCCTTTTTTATAAAGCTTCAATAGGGATTCTCTCATTTATTTTGCTTCCTCCTCTCCACTCATATTGTTCCTCTCTTGTTTTCTCTTCCCAGTGCAGCCGCTCTCGTTCATCTCACCTCCCTTTTTTTCCACTGCTGCTTTAAGTTGGAAGAGGTAGAGGGACAAGTGACTCTGTTTTGTGTGTCTATGTCATGGGTAGTTCATTCATCTTACAAAGGCAAGAAATTTCAATCAGAAATTACTATAACATTCATTGATATATTTTGCCCTTTTCTGAGCAGGATTTGATTGATATATTTTTGCCCTTTTCTGAGCAAGATTTCTGGTCAGTGTATTCATAAATACAAATTATCTATAAAAGTGTCACATGAACACATTGATGGATATGAAATCTTCACATCTAGATTCAGCTGCAGCTGCCAATCCTAGGTTGAAAGTCCAGGAAACTAGACATTACACAACATTTATACAGAGTCTATAATTTTTCCATCTCTTTCTTTTCTAGAATCATCATTTTAATCTCTCAAATAACTTTCAGTTAAATAAATAGAATTTTTAAACTGATCCCTGAAAATCATATGTATGCCTCTTTCAAATCAGATTTTGGAAGGGGAACCTGCCATCAGCTGAAATTCAATCTTTCCTAGCCTGCTAATAAAAAGAAAACTCTCGATGTTGACTGCCTTCTATAAAAGTCCCTTGTATTAAAATTTTCTGGCTTATCCAGAAATGTTCTGAAAATGTCAGTTAAAAGATGAACTTGGGATGTATCAACTATGAAAAAATGCAAAACTTGTGTCCACATTTATTAGAAGGGATGTAAAAATGACCCTAAAAATACATTATTGTACAGATCTAGGTGCTTCTATACTTGAAATAATACAGAATGCAATTCAACAGTAAAGTATACAGTTCTACTACAGTTAATAGAATATTTTTTATTTATCTAGAGTATGTACTGGTATGTAATTTCATCTGAGTGTCAAAAGCCTCTCTCAGACTCAACCAATCCTTACCGCAGGAGTTTCCTTTGTTGATGCTGGTGTAGAACAAGAAAACCCTTCAGACAAAGCATCAAGAAGTTCACTTTCACTCAGGGGCTATCAGAAAAAATTATTAAAAATGTTTTAATACATGTCTAAATATCCCTTTTTTCCTTCATAGGGTAAAGGAATACAGAAAAGAACTCTTAATTATGAAAGAATTAATAGTTAAGTAAGTATCCAATTGGAAGAATTAAGTCATAACAAAAGCTTTCAATTTATATATATAAGGTTCCTGGCCAATCTGTACACCTACCTGAGGCTTTTCTTCAGGTTTTGGCAAAAGTGGCTTCCCATCTTTATCCTGTGGAGGGAAAAAAGGAAGTCTAGCAATTACTGCACTATGGCAATTAGTCAAATATTACACATAATTCTGTCCAAATTTAGGACATCAACCATCTCATTAAGTAGATATGTTTCCAGAGTGACCACAATAACAAATGCCTGCAGCTGCTTTTATTAACTGCATCTTTTAATTAGCTTCTGCTCCTTCTTCAAATATGTTTGTGAAAAAGATGGTGTTGCTCTTGCTGAAAGATGAGCTGGAAGATTTAGCTACTGCAGGATGTATCTTTCCACCAACTTAGAAATTTTGAGAACAGTCAACATGCAATCAAGTTACATCGTTAATACTAATTCAGGATATTGATATACTGTACAAGGCATTCGTGTCAAGGATCCACATGCAATTTAAAATGCTACTGTCTAGATTAAGGTGAACAATATAGCTTCCAGCAGTCCCCAAACTGTACCACCAAAATTCCACATAAAAAGCAGGAATAATTGCAGAACAAACATTTTTAACTGCATTTTGCTATTACGTTCCAATGGGTGAATTTTCTGTCAATGAATTTTGCTTTTGGAACTTTAGAAATACTTCATTCAGTTTTAATGTTTATTTATTTATGATGATATAAAAAGCGTTCTGTGACCTGAATTTCTTAATTAAAAAACAAAACAAGCTAGCTTTTCCTATTTTCTCTTGCAAGGTAACAAATTTTCTGCTCTAGCCCCAATTAGTTAATTATTTTCCTCTTTTGTCATAGTAGGCACCCAATACCTTTTAGATCCATAATCTAGACCCATAATTTTCATTAATATGTAACCTCCCCTTGCTGATGCCTAATTTAGCCACTCCAGGGATGGAGGGGAAGAGAGAAGTTGAAGGGTAAGTCTCAAGTTGATGCATTCCTACATTTCTGCATTCCTACATTACATTTGCAAGCCAATTTCTGAAGCCACATCATTTGTGAGATACAACAGGAAGCTTTTTAGGAATTTAATATGTGACTTTTGTAATACAAGGGGTATAGTAATATCTCAGTTGTCATATTTACAATATTAAGTGTATAGTATAGAAATATTGCAAATAAGATCCTGAAAAGGCATCAGGCAGGGTTATTGGGGTGTTCAAAAAACTCAGAGCAACCACAATCACTAAATTGAAGCCTACTATAATATACACAAAAAATGGTAACGCTACCCTCATATTGTCATGGCTACTATTTTCGCTCTTTTTTTGATCCCCACTCCAATTTCAAAACACATATTTGGTCTCATTATTAATGAAAGGAATTAACAAATTAACCAAAATAGGTTTGGGACCTTGCCATCATAGACCTAGCAAATATATAGCCATTTCAGAAGAAAAACATGAAGAAAATGGTTCAGAATAATTTGTATATTTAATTGGACTCTTTACACAAACATGAATATGTTCTATATATTGTGTCTACAGTAGGCAAACACATAAATCCAAAATTCATAATTTGCTATACTGAACTTTATGCCACAATTCTGCAGAAAGTTTATTAAAACATAAAAATTACATTTTTAACAAAAAAGTGAGGCATATAAGAAAAATAAGCTCTATTACCTTTACTTCAGTTAATCTGTAATCAGGAGGGATGGTTTCTTCCTTTTCCCCAAGTTTCTCATGTTTCTTTTTCTTTGATTTTTCCTGAACAAGAATACAAGAAATAGAAACTTTCAACAACAAGACAGTTTCAGTATAATTCATTAGGATTGTCCCATTGGTTTGTATTATACTTATAAAACAATAACTAAATCTATTGTTGACTATCACATAAATTATTTCAGCCAATTCCTTATCATGTGAAGAGCATGAGAAGAAGAATTCAACGAGTAGCCATTTTGAGATATATTCCACAGCAACACCCATGCTCTTCTTCTTTCATGCCGCTTTCAAAATACTATTTTAGAATATCTCTGGTTGTGACTGCAATAATGCCTGGCAAGCTTTGAATTGCTTAAGCATAGATTGTGGAACAAGCCATAACTGACTGAGTTCATACATCAGGCTCAGCCACAAACCAGAATGGTTGGCTTCACACAGTGCCTGAAGCCACAAACATATATAATTATGAATATATAATGTTCAGTGTTGAAATCTGCCCACTGTCATGGCACTATTCCATCATTGGAGAAATACTTTCAAAAAATTGAGAATTAAATGCTAGCAATTACATAAAAACTACACTTCATAGCAAACTATTTTGGTACTTTCAGAAAATACGAAAGGCCCCCTCCATTGTAATCAGCAAATTAGATATTTTATTACTTTCACTTTATCCACCGCAGGGGTTTTTTCTTCTGGAGCAGGCTCGCTTTTTCCTAGGCTTCCAGATAAGGCATCTAGTGCTTCATTAGTTGCTTGTGTGCTCTATAAATAACATAAGCAAAATCAATGAAGAGGTATTTTTAAAACTGATTGCAAAATGAGAAATATACTATTGATCTCAAATTTAACATAAAATAACAATCAAGAAAACTTGTTACTATTATGATAGAACAGTAATATAGAACTGGTTAGACTAAGTAAAAAAAAAGTTAGTAGAAGGTATAGACAAAATTTATACGGAATTTTCTCCTAGATTAATTACCGTATATACTCGAGTATACGCCGAGTTTTTCAGCCCTCAAAAAGGGCTGAAAAAACCACCCTCGGCTTATACTCGAGT
>JANHJO010004839.1:59058-71087 GCA_032468235.1 Pseudoxyrhopus heterurus | reverse complement strand
TTTCCTTCCCTTTTCATTCTTTCTTTTTCCTTCCCCTCTTTCCTTCTTTTTCCTTCCTTGCTCTCTTTGCATCTTTCCTTCTTTTTCTTTGTCTTTCCTCTTTCCCTTTCTCCTTTCCTGTCCTTTACATTTCTCCTTTTGTTTTGTTTTTAGTTTGTTTTGCTAGCTGTCTGCCAGCAAAAATGGAGCCCAGAGGGGGCTGCCCACGGCCCTCCCAGGCCTTGTTTTCAGTCTCCTGCAGCCTTCTGCCAGTGAAAACAGAGCTCAGGGGGCCACATGCGCACCCCCAAGCTCCTTTTTTTGCTGGCAGAGGGTTGCAGGAGGCCATCACAAGCTCTGTTTTTGCTGGCAGAGGCACCGCGGGCCAGTCCTTTGCTGTTTCCAGGGTGGCCCTGTAGGCCGATCTGGACACCCCTGCATTAGAAATTAAAATCAAACCACTGCACAGTCCTATTATATGTGCCTAAACCTATTTATTTGTGTTTGAAACAAGCATGGACAACTGTATATGCAAAGAACAGTAATAATTTTCTCTTTTCAGATTTTGTAATGAACCAATTAACCATACCTGTGATTCTCCCACTGCAACTGATGGAGAAGCTATTTTATCATCATCTTTACTCTGAAAAAGAAAAGTATGTTTGTAATTTTATTTTAGGCAATTTGCCTTATATGAAAAGGCTGAAACATAATTCAGAGTAGTTTATACCTCCAATAATTTCCTGTATTCTGGAGGAATTGTGCTCTCCCGTTTGCCCAACTCTTCTATATTTAAGGACAGCATTGGGTCCTACATCAAAGGAAAAGTTACATTTTATTCTTGAGCTCAACAATTAATTCATTGTTACATGAAATATCTTTTCATAAGATTGCAATTTATTAAGAAAAATATAATTTTAAGTTCATTTTAATACTAGTTAGTTATCCATGCAAAATACTAATCCCTAATATTTGGTAAAATGATTGTGCTTATGGTAGGAAAAATCAATACAAGCTGTTGTATACATCTGCAAATATTTTTTGTGTTTTCTTATTCTGTCACTATTGTACAGAACAAATCTCATTTTATCTCAATTACATAACAATTGAGAACTTCATGTTAATGACACAAATTAGATACGTAATATTTTATCTAATACTTAAAACATGCTGGGTTTTAAAATAACATACCATCTGGCAGAAGGTGATAATTATCAGGATAATTGGATGATTAGAGTAATTATTGGAAATGGAAATAAACTCACTACAGTTTTGAAGAAAAATGTCCCTTGCTTAGAGGGCAAAAAATGATTATTCTTCTTCTATACTTGAGATCCAACTATTAACTTCTTGTTATCTGACTATGTGAATAAAAAATATTAACCTACCCAGTTACATATTAATATGGTTACATTAATTCATAGTACAGTGTTTATAAATACCCAAACCTTCTTTCTCTTTCATTTTTATTACAAAGAGAGGGAGGAAAGTCCATAGGCATAGATATATTTCCAAACATTATTATCTGAAGTAGTTCTCTCTTTTTGCTGTTCTATAACTTTATTTCTCCCAGAAACTGGCAAGAAGCCATTCAACTTCCCTGTTTTCTAATATGTAAATTTTAAAGAGCATATAATCTTTTCACAACAGCGCAATGCTATCTCTAATGGTCTCTAGTTTAAACCAGTTTTCCATTCTATGATAAAGACATAAAATAAAAACATGAATAATGGAAAGAAAAAAGAACATAAATGCAAGCTGTTTCTAATGTTTCAGAGCATATTACAAATGAGTCTGGAATATAAACAGAGACTCTCAAAATACAATGGGCTGCCTTTTGAAAATCTGTGCATAGCTTCATCACTGTGCTATATATACACCTACTATGTTAAGTAAATGTGTATATGAGGAACAATTCTACATTTTGAAAATTCAGGTCAGTCACTTCAACTAGACTTATTCCCATGGAAGCAAGCTCTCCTAAATTCATTTGGACTTAACATCTGAACTGAAATAAAATAATCACAATATGCTGATAAGCAACACAAAATAAAAAAATGAAGGGGAAATCACTCCCATAACTGAAATAGGGGAAAAAACCACCAGAGTACAACTAATCCAGATTTCTGTGTGTTTAAAAAATTGAAAAATGCATAATAGAGGTGGATACACCAATGTTCCAGGATGTCACATGAGGAAACAAAACATGGAAAAACTTATTATTTTACTTACATCCACATTTACAAAATGTAATTATAAAAATGTGGATTTCATGCATAAGGTTCTTATAGAAAAAATTCTGTACCGAAACTTCTGGTCCAGTATATGTAGGAGCAGGTGGTTCATTTTCTTCAGGACTTCCAAGTGTATCTATTAAATCATCTAAGGCAGTATCTAAATCAGACTAGGAAAACATTTTTTAATAATATATAGCACTGGCATGGAACAGTGGATTACTAGAGTGTTCAATGGCAATACATTTATTATTTATTTAGTAAATATATATACAGATTAAAATTATTATAATCAAATATTTAAAAATCAATACAGTAAAATTTAACAACTTATTATTTAAATTGTGAAAAGTTTCAGTGAAATATTAGTTCCCAAAGTTATAGTTTATATAACCCGGGAGATATTTTACCATTGGAGAAACAAATTTAGTCAATACTGTATGGTAGAGACTTGCTAATAGAAGAAAGAAATAACTTGGCTGCTAGAAATCCAGATGTCTAGGTTTTGTAATTAGCAGAATGTAGGAAATAGGACTTGAAAAGGCAGATAAATGCTAGTGACTTGGAAAATAAGGCAGTTGGATCACATGATGAGATAAGGAGCTTTTTAGTATATATAAAAGGTAAACTTTTAAGAAAATCAGAATGAAGGGAAGGGGGAAGATTACCCAGAAGAAGTAGAGGAAGAAATAAATATTGAATTTGAAAAGATATGAAAGGTGTGGTGTTATGAGTACAAGAAGACAGATGTCTAGAGAGAAAGATAATACAGGATTAGGGATTCTGCTTGACATCAGTAAGCTTGACTCAGAGAGACCACACCTAGAAGAAATGACTAGGAAAAAGAAAAGGAAGTGGATAATTTAGTAAAACACCTGAGGAGTAAAAAGGACTTGAGGAGAGATTTATAGACAAACAGAAAAATTACTCAAATGCAAACAAGCAAAAAGCAGAGATTTAAAGTGAGGAAAAAGTTATTCATGAGTCAGGCAGCTTAAAAAGACAAAAGGAGGAACAAAGCCTTCCAGTCAGAGCAGTCAGAGAAAGATTATATGTGCCACATACATATTTGATTATTCAAGTGTTGCATGTGGCACATATACAAGAGTACATTTGTATATGTAGTACAATATATCTCTATATTTTATTTTCTCAGGAGTCAGCATAGTAATGATGGGAAAGTTACAGTTTGAAATAAAGTTGATTGTGCGTATTTAAAAAAGAATATCAAGATTATCCATGCTGGCTATCTACTTCTAAAATGGTACTTTAAAAAAACAATAATCCGGCAGTAGAATACACGGTAAGTAAACCCTTGATTACCTTTTTTGCTGGTGTACTGTCTGCAGTAACAAGGGCAGGAGATGCCTGTTTATGTTCTTTAGTCTGAAAATAAGAATGTATTTCTGAGAGCTAGTACATAATTTCACCTACACATATTACTGTTGTAGTTAGTTGCAAAGTTGTGTCCAACCCATTGCGACCCCATGGACAACGTAACCACCATTAAACTCACCTCTGCAGTTGCAGCAGTCAAACCAGCAGCTGTAACTGTTCCAGCTGTGCCAACAGCTGCCTTGGAAGCCAAAGGTTTCTTGTCAGTGTTAGCCTAAGGTGGAAAAGGGTAAGATCAGCCAACACAAAGTGCCACTAATATTTAGAGCAGCCCAAATTCTAAGCAGAAATTGTCATTCAAGCATGATTGTACATTGGTCATAAATAAAAAGCAAAGCATGAAATCATTTACTACAACCATAATTCAGAATTATTGTAAAAATGTATCTTGCATATACAGGTAGTCGTCGACTTACAACAGTTCGTTTAGTGACTGTTCAAATTTACAACGGCATTGAAAAAAGAGATGTAAGACTGTTTTTCATACTTATGACCATCCCTGAGGCCATGTGATCAAAGTTTGGACATTTGGCATATTATGACGGTTGCAGTGTCCTGAGGTCATATGATCACCTTTTGCAACCTTCTGACAAGCAAATTCAGAGGGGAACCCAGATTCACTTAACAGCTGCGTCATTAGCTTAACAACTGGAATGATTCACTTAACAATTGGGACAAGAAAGGTCATGAAATGGGGCAAAATTCACTTAACAAATGTTTCACTTAACAACAGAAATTTTGGGGTCATATTTTCATTTCTAATTAATATTTTATTATTTATGAGATACAGTAACACTAGAACACTGTGTAACAAAAGAATCAACAGTGTAATTCTAGCCATGCAAATAAAAATATGAGAGGAAAAAATACTTTATTGGCCACGCACAATGCTATTCTATACAGTGGGGCATTAAATCTGAGGTGTTTAGGAAAATAACATTTCCTAAATAATTCAATAAGCTCATAGTAGGAATATGATCTAACCCAATTTAATACACTGCTGCCTTACAAAATGCTTTTATATTAACCAATGCTTACTAAATGGAAACTCTGTTCTGAACCTACAGTAACATTTTAAGTACATTTTTAAACAATCAGACTGAGTTACTGCAAAATGCATGCACTTAGCTATTATGGAGGATCAAAGAGTGGCTTGTATGTCCTGCTAGTGAGCTTTGGCCAATTTTGTGATATAATAAAGCAACCAACTATTTGGTTTCACCTAAATAGGTCTAAATTACCCAAGTACTTGAAACTGCCTTATTGCTCTGCAGATAACAAGAACAAAAAGAACAAGACAACAAGAACAAGTACAACAAGAACAAAGAGAAATCCCACAACCATAATTTCTTGTTTATATATAACAGATCGTAATTACACATCTGGAATATATTCTTATCTGTTTTAAGAATGCAGAAAAAGTGAAAGTTATTTACCAAAGCGATTTATGTAGAAGTACATTTCCTCTCACTTGTCCCTTTTAGTCTTTGGGATTCCTTCTCTACCAGTTTTTCTCATTATCTTGCTCTCCAGAGTAACAAAATTCAGTTCCCAGAATTCTAACCTAGCATGGCCTATGGTTAGGAATCCCAGTCATTTCTGGAGTGGGTCATTTCGGGGAAGGCTATCATAAACTTAACATAAGAAATGGTACTTGAATATTTTCATTAGAAAAATCACCTTACCTTTGTTTCTTTAGTTGTTGCCAACTGTGTTAACTTGGTATTTTGACCAGTGGTTTCTTTTCCCAAACTTGGTTGCTTGGACTCCTTCCCTAAAGAATCTTTGCTCGAACTTTTTGCCTGCACAAATATATTTTTAAATCTTTAAGCATGTGTTACTAATTTGCATTTAAAATATTTTTTATCATAATATGTAAACCAATTACCCCTCCAGGATCTTTCTGCTTCCCTTCAACTGGACAGACAGGTTGAGGTTCATCTGCCTGTAGCACACACAGTAATATGGAAAACTTAATCAAACCTCTTTTATACTGATTTTTATTCTAGAACAGAATGCATTGCATGATGAACAAAATAATCAAGTAATATTATCACTTTCCCTATGCAGTATAAATTTCAACATTGTGAGACATAAATCTTCTAACATAATTACATTATAATTGATATATATTCAAATTAGTCATGTACCCCTGCCTGATTATTAAAATATAAATCCCACCAATAAGATGGACACAGTCCTTCAAGGGGAGGGTAAAAGTTTACATTCTGACTTTCCACTAGTTATCAGATTTCTCTAAAGATAACAAATACTTAAAAGCTGAACCATCAAATGCATTAAATTAATATAAGCCCATTCATTTCTATATAGTTTAATATAGTTTAAATGATGTTCATACAAGCTGCAATACAAAACTGAAATTATTTCTTCTGCTATTCAGACCCTTCTTAAGAGCATAGCTCTCTGCATGGTACACTTAAGGCCTAAACATAAATTCTTTAAAATTATATAGGATAACTATATTTATGCAGCAAAAATACATATGATTGCTAAATAGCAACAAAGAAATTTTAATCATTTGTTATGTGTGTTAGAGTAAACCCTTTCCTGGCAATTGGTTTTTTTTTCTTTTATTCTAGAGTACACACAGATTGGACCATTGTTTATGGAATCAGTGAGTTTTTACCATTTACTGAAATCTGAACAAAATCGTTTTACTGCTCTATAAACTATTAAAGACTTCCAGAGCCTAAATTAGATTAAGATTATAGTTGAAGACAATTAGGTAAAACCTTTTAATATATTATAATTATATTAAGAATTTTAATTCTGACTGACTCTCTAAATATGTGTGTATATATACACATCCTTGTATATTTTAATATCATTTGGTCCCCATTCTGCTGATTTCAGAGTAGTAAGTATTAAAATTATTTGTTTGAACACTATGGTGAAGTACAGATATGTACATCTGGAGAGAACAACCAAGTCTGCAAATACACATTAAAACTCTCTTGAAAAAAAGTTTTTTAAAATTACTGTGAGTTATAACTAGCATATTTTCAAGCAATTTTAAAGATTTAAAGTTTCTTTTATCCCACCAGTATTAATTTTTATAACTAACTCAAGAAGGCAAACATACCTATATTCCTTCCTCCTCCTATTTTCCCCACATCAATAACCCTATCAGATGGGTTGTGCTGAGAACAAAAGTCACTGGTCCAAAGTCCTTCAGCTGGATTTCATGCCTAAGGCTGGACTAGAACTCAGTCTCCTGGTTTCTAGCCTGATGCCTTAACCACTATATCAAATTGGCTCTCAGTTTCAAAAAACAAATTTACAACACTCTGCTTATCGATAAAATTAAAGTTAGGGTTGTTGAAAACCAGAACTGCAGCTGTTCCAATCAAAATGGCAGAAAAGGGAATGTGGGCTGGTATCTGAATTTTCATACAGAAGCTGTGTAATCCCACAAATTCCAATATGCATTTGACTCGGTGGAACATATTTGCTGCCTCTTACATTCAAAAACGTGTTTCATGGGTCCACAGAGCTACCACACAAGCTTAGAAAAAGGCACCGCTTCTTTGAGGAGCTGGAAACAGTGACTGCGAGGATGCTCCCTCTGGCTTTTCTAATTATAATCCTAACCGGTTTGGGTAATGTTGAGAAAATATTTTTAATATGAATAAGAGAAGGTTAAAAAAAAATCAGGTAAACATATGGGAACAAATCAAAGGAGCACTTTCTAAAGAAAAAAAATTATGTTGTATTTAATGCACACTCAGAAGAAAGGCTTTTCATCCTACCTTTTTGTCCTGTAGTGCTTTTTCAGGTTCTGCCTTTGGTTTTTGTGTTGCCTGCAATATGAATAATAAAAGAATACAAAATAATTACTTAATTTACATTTTTCAATGGCTACTGCAGGAAGATATTCTGCAAGCTTAGTATAACTTAAAATCTCTGGAGCTTTTGTGAGAAAGTTATAACTAAGAAGCCTCAAAACTATTTCTATGGCTCTGGCACTATTTAAAATAACACAGACTTATAAAATGTATTTATTTAAAACATTTGTATAGCCATCCATCTTAACCAAATTCTGGATGGCTAACAACCAAGAATAAAACAATATACACGTAACAATATGTACATATACATTATAAATATACATAACATACACATAATAAAAGCCAAAAACAATAAAACTCTGCATGGTACAAAAACAACTTAACTTTACATGGTGCATAGGCAAAATTGTTTACCATCTGTGACAAGAGCAGAATGAAAAAAATGAAATCTAAATGTATTAGTTAACAAACAATGAAATGTTAGGGTGGTATTTATGAGAATAATTTAAATCATGGACTAGAGGAAAAAATAGAAAATTCAAATCAGAAAGTGGGATTTAGAGCAAATTGGAATTTAGGATTACTTTTACATCATCTTAAATATTAAGTACGTATATAAGCATCTATATTAGCAACATATAAATTGCCCACTTCAAACTCTACACAATATTATACTTTCAATTAAGTAACCTCTTTATAATTTGAATAAAAGCTTTTCTCCAATGCATCCACACATTTCAATACTGTACAACTGTTATCAAACACAAGCAGAAAAGCAGAAACCTCTAGCTTTCTTGTCTTTTAGACAAGAAGAAATTTGCCAAAAGCAAAGCTATATTATTCTCTAGTACACAGTAGACTAAATAATAAGAAATACTATTAGACTGCTTTTATATGGTATGTTTTCAAAGTGTGCTGTGCCATCAGAAGAGATTGCAATGTGATCATACAAAAGGAAGGCAGAAGTAAACTAGAACGTATTAGTTTAGAACTAATGAATGAGCACATGCTAGCAATGTGGCTGCTGTTATTATCAAGCATAAACACACACAACCCAGGGTCTGTATCACCTTCTTCTTGTTTCTTTTTCTTTTCTGGGATTCCACTCCACGTGTCTGCTGTTGGCTTGAGGAAGCCTAGTATTGGGAGTACAAACTCAGGATCTTGGAAAGAAATTGCTCAAGATATAACAAGGAAACTTCTTACTAATCTCAACTTTTTGTCCTCAAGAAATGGTGAACAAAATATCACTACTGATTGATACAAAAATAAATAGGATTCTCATTTCTTATTCTTATTTTATTGAAGTATGTAGTAGAATTTTTTAAAAATATATGTATGTTCTTACTCCAAAATATTGTCTCCCATAAAAAAAATTAATTGCTTTAAGGAATTTGACCAATGCTATACGAGGGCTACTGATGTTCTGAAGCACCCTTTTTCCTTCAAATCTACAGCTCTACACAGTCAATCTATAGACTTGTTGCCTTGACAAATGTGGATGCTAAGATAACTAATTTTGATTTATCAACTTGTTCCAATTACTGAGTTTTCTCAATTTCTGTACTCCAAATTAAACATTAATGTGTATTATTTCTAATGGTACAACCTATCCTTTTCAAAAATATATATAAATGTCAAGTTTGTCCTTTAAAAAAGTTTTAGTTTCTCTTTTCTGGATAATTAGAAATTCTAAAAAAAATAGAGGATGCAAAAGGGGAGGCAGAGATAAAATTCTTTCATTCTGTTCCTAATTTCATTCCAGAAATATATAACTCTGTGTCATATCTGCTCACTCTATAACTTGGAATATATCAGATTTGGTCCTCTTGAGTTTTAGAAATAATGTATCTATGTACAACATTCAGCACAGCAGATTGATAATAAATGTACCAAGGTATAAGAGAGTAGAAATAAAGGTAGTAACATCTTGATTTTAAAAAATGAAAAGCTAAAAGATTTTTTAAAAATGGAACATTATTTGGATACATATGTCATTTTATTTCCATCCTCAAATAAAACCAGAATCTCAGCCTTCTAATTGTATTAAACTACTTCTGTATGGCTTTTATAAGAGCTCATTGTGTCCTCACCATTCAAAACAAAGGATGAAATAAACTGCTGAATCATATCCCAAACACTGCATAGCTTTGGATTATAAATGTTGCTTATAAGCATGCTAGTTTCCCAAAAAAGTCAAAAGTTACCAAGATACTGAGGTTCATTGAATAGTTCAATTTCCTTGTGTTTCTGTTGGTTCAATTCTGGGAGATGTTTATTTTCTCTGGTTTCTATCTTGGTTATTTCCCTTGAATTTAGACTGTGGTTCAATGAACATTTACTAGAGAAAATGCAGTCAGCTCAGTTGAACTCGCTTATAAATTACTGTGCAGAGAACTGCATTAACAGGTTACATTCAATGTGCTTGCTTTATTTAATGTTTAGCATTGCATAATTTGAGCTGTGGAAAGCTAGTTGATAGATTGTTCTTCGACTAGCAGGATTTATCTGGCCATTTCTGAGCTCAGCCAGAACAATCACTTTACTTTTTAACAAAACTCTACTTTTATCATGCAGACGTGGAACCTATCTTATCCTAGATCTGGCTGATTACAATTCCCAACACAATGACAATAGTGATGGATGATAGAAATAGTAGTTCAGCAACATCTGAAGGTTCCCTCGCAGCTTAATACCAAATCTATGTTACACAAATACCCTATTTCTTTTTTGCCCTTAATAAAAGCAATGCAATAGTCTCAATACTGTTCTAGATTCAAGTAATCTTAAAATTTAGGAGTATGCAGAAGGAAGCAAAGTTCATTCTAGCAGCCTGGGTGACAGGGAATAATTTAGGTTAATTTGGATGGGAGTTCCGGTTTGAAAACCATAATGGAAAATCATCATCAATTATGGTCAGTCATAAAACAATTATTTACTATTCGCAATGCTGTTTGAGGCTGATGGAAACTGAATTCCACAATAACCCTAGGAACAAGATTGCTAAATACATCTAACAGCGTGAGTGTACCTTGTAAGGTTATTCTTTGAGAAATGCCATATTACAGAGGTATTTTCTTTTTGTTGGTGTAACCTCTTTCTGGAATTTTGCAGCCATCATGCTATCTTAGTCCTGATTATTTTCTTGGGAAATAATATAGTACGGTCATTTTCCAGGCTCTTATATTGCCACACAAATGTATTTTATCCCCATCATTTTACATGCCACTATTGTGAAAGTCTTCCAGATTACACATTCCAATTATGATTGCTTGTTTACTAGACAGTCACAAGATTGTCCTTGCATATAGACCTATTAAGATGGAGTAATTTGTTAAATTGTAGTGCGCACTTGAAATTTTGTGGGTGCCAGTTACAGCATTCTTCTTTTTATATGATTATGTGGCATAAGTAGCTGTGGTTTGGGAAACAGAAACTCAGAATGCCACTGGGCACAGAGAATAACCATACACAATTGTGGATAAAGCCAAATGCAAATAAGCCAACCCTCAAAATTTGAGCCAAACATGAAAAATATGTAAACCTGCAGATTAGCTGGCCCTTGAATTTTTAAGAACAATGACTGGTGGGAAATGGCGAAGTGTTACATCAACAACTATAAAACAATGTAAATTTAAGTTTATGGCAGGCTTTTAAAAACATGAGCTTTGATTTGTAGATAAGCAGTTCGGCCATTCGATTCTCACCAGGCTGAAGGTTGACTCACCCTTCCATCCTTCCAAGGTGGGTAAAATGAGGACCCAGATTGTTGGGGGCAATAAGCTGACTCTGTAAACCACTTAGAGAGGGCTGTAAAGCACTGTGAAGTGGTAAATGGCTATTGCTATTGTTAAATGAATAGTCATAAGTTGAACACTACCTGTAAGAGAAAGACACATGCACACCCAGACACACAAATGCAGATATGGCTTGAGAAATGCACTGACCTTAAGGAAGCTTTCAGAGTCCGGTTCCATAGCAAGACGAGCCTGAATCTTAGCTATTTGCTCGTTGGCTGTGCGGATCTGCTCTTGGCTGTTTCTCTGGTTCCTGTCCAGTTCAGTAAGAAGCAGTTTCTCCTCTCTCTGGATCTCTCTGATCAGCGCAGACTCCTTCTCCTGAAGCCACTGA
Organism: Pseudoxyrhopus heterurus; assembly: GCA_032468235.1. NCBI lineage: Eukaryota > Metazoa > Chordata > Lepidosauria > Squamata > Pseudoxyrhopus > Pseudoxyrhopus heterurus. The sequence continues at coordinate 59,539 of JANHJO010004839.1, read as the reverse complement.
TGGAGCTCCGTGAACTGGGCAGAGACATTTTGCTCTAGACGCAGCCGTTGGGCCTCAAGAGGAGAAGGAGGAGGAAGGTGTGAGATCCCCATCATCTCTGCTTTTAGAAAACACTGTATGACTTCCGGTTTGGAATTTTGGCGGACCTGGTTGCTGGTTCCACTACCTCTGTGGAACCTCTCCAGGCTTCCCCGCCCGAGGGCTCCCCAAGGGGCCTAAGCCTCCCTGAAGAGGAAGCGAAGCGAAGGGGAACGGTTTGACGGGGATGTGGAGCCATATCTCCCCTCCCCCCTCAGTCAGATATCCTTGTAGCCGATGGTGGAAGAAGCGGTGGCAGTTATGGCCACCATGAAGCCGAAATCAAACTGGGAATAAAATCTGTGCTGGAGTGAGGTGGTGAGACTGTGGAGAGCGAACGGAGAAAGTGGAAGGGTAAGAAGAAAACTTATATTGATATACCCCAAGAGAGAAGCAGGCCTGT
>JANHJO010004839.1:41572-52728 GCA_032468235.1 Pseudoxyrhopus heterurus | reverse complement strand
GGGGTGAAGGTAGAACTGCTGTTCTTGTAACCGTTGGGCATTCTGAGCTGTTTGAAAATGTGAGCATGCTCAGTAGAACTTTGGTCCTGTTCTGGTGTGAGTGCGTACTTTTCCACCTTTTTTCGGAGTGTTCTGGGGTGTTTAAGGGTTCGTGATCCCGACAGGGGCCTTCTCCATACGGAAAACTACCTCTGTGGCAAAAATCAGGAACTTTGGCAGAGAAATGTAAGTTTGTATAGAGCACATACAAACTTACATCCCCACCGGACTTCTCTTTTATATATATAGATTACTTCACTGTGATTAAATGCTTTTTCCTCACTTCTAATCCCAGAGATGGAATGAGATGAGGTGGAAATGGTTTTGAGATTTGTTTCACAAAAGATTTCTTGGTATGAGAAAATATCCAAGGAGTACAGCTCTCAATGTCAGTTTCAAAATCACACAATAAGCCAAATTACTGATCCATCTGTTTTAGCATGTTGTCAACACTACCTGGCAACACTTTCGTGATTTTACTTGCAAGGAATTTAACCAGAGACCTATGTGTAAACTATGTGCTCTACTGGTAAATTACAGCCATTTGGGGTGTCTCTTATTATTTCCTCTTTTTCTAAGCTAAAAAGATCCAAACATTACCTTTCTTCTTGAAATTCAAATTAATTTTTCTTTGTACCCCATCTATATTCTATATACAATTCAGGCAACTCGTGTATCATAAAAGTACACTAATACATAAAAAATCAAGAGAAAATATTAAAATTAATTATAAATTAAATTAATTAAAATTAATATTAAAACAGATGCACAAAAATGTTAAAATGATACTAAATATTTCAATGATTTAAACATCCATATCTTATGAAAAGTTGCTCCAGATCCCTAACTAATAATTTTGTATTTTTCACTATGTGTTTCAGTTCTTTTTTGATATGCAGTAACCAGAATAATACAGAATGCTAATATGATTGCATCATAAATGCAAAACAGCATTAGCAGCTTTTTTTTTACTTAGACCAGAATTCATCTTTTTTCATACTCAACATAATTGCTGTTTTTAGAGGAATTGAACAATCCTTAAAATTTTTCTCTCATTCAATTTCTGCTAGGTCTATAATAATAATGGTTTCCACTAATTTTTCTACAGCTTTCCAACAATGAAATTAACTACATGAGAAACAAACAAATACAGTGCTTCCAAAAGTGTTAGTTTCAGAAAATAATCTTTTACCAAAAAAATTATAGAAAATTCAATTCCACTAAAAATACAGTTTTGAAGAAGGGATCTTATTCCAGTTCCAAGATACGCCCAAAAATCAAGGCAGAAAGAGAAGTATAAAAGAATATGTATGGTCTGTCAAGCAGCATTATCTTTATCCACTGCAATTAAGAAATCTTATGGTTATTATTTAAGCTCTGTTCTGAAGGAAAAGATATAAATGGGGATGAGTTCGGTAGCTTTAGTATGTTACATAACAATGTCAAAATAATCTTACCTAGTATAAATCCAATGAAACCTGGTCCTTCCCTCTTATCAGTTTATTTCTATTTGATCTGACAAGAAAAGCTGTTCTTGTCATCAGAGATAGACAGCAGGCAGATTAAGAATCTAGTTTTTTAGTTTTGCTGCAAGTAGCGGCAAAAAAGATATAATCTAAAACATTACTGATGTTATGTTTTAGATTATATCTTTTTTGATGCTACTTGCATTACCTTCTTGTGGATTAATATGAATCATTAATGCATTGTTTATTATTGGCAATTGAATGTTTTAATTGTATGTCTTGATATTTCAATGAATGTTACATATTGTGTACTTGATTACATCATGCATTTGTTCATAAATTATCTTGAAATGTTTACTACATTACATACAGTGGAACCTCGGTTCACAACCACTTTGGTTCACAACCGCTTCAGTTCACAATCAAAAAAACAGCTAAATGTTCAACTCGGTTCAAGAACAAATCCTCGGTTCACAACCAAACTTCCTGAGGACGAAGAAATCTCAAGAGAGAAAACACCTGAAGGAGAACATCCTTCCATCGTGGAGGTGGATTCTGCCGCAAAACACCAACCTCTCTCTTGCTCAGAATTGACCAACAGAACAGTTTTCTCTGTTGTTCATGGTTTTTTCAGTGTTTGTATTAAAGGATTTTACTATCTTTTCATGGTTTTTTCAGTGTTTGTATTAAAGGATTTTACTGTTACACTGTATTTCTGTGGCATACAGTACTGTATTTGTGTGCTTCAAAATCTTAAAAAAACAATACATAGGGGTCTGGAACAGATCGATCATATTCCCATACAACTCAATGGGAAAATTTGTTTCGGTTCACAACCAACTCGGTTCACAACCAAAGTTATGGAACAAACTGTGGTCGTGGATCAGGTTCCACTATCATCTTGAACAACCTGATAAATACATAAATATTAAAGTATATACAGTCACTGAGTTTGTACCCAAATATAAAAAATATTGGACTTAAGCACATACAAACCAAATAAATTAAAATTTAATGTAGTTTCTCCCTAAAATACTTCTCTACATCATAGAAATAAGGATCTGGAGCAAAATGTCCTCTATTTCTGAATTCTGATGTAAAGACATCTACTTCTTTTTCCTGGACTTATCCTGGTTTCTGATATTTCCAGTTGTTTACCAAGGCAATTTAGGAAATGGTATAAACATCCTCTTTTTCTTGTCGCCACAGTTCTGCCTATGATTTTATTTCTAAATAATTTTTATTGAAGAAATATTTTTATTTATAAAATAAAAACTATACAAATACAACTATACAAGGGTTTTTTTTTCTATCTGAGAGTTGGAGGGCTTTTCATGACAGACATTATGCTTCTCCCAATGTTTACTCTGCTTGAGATGAAGAAATGAGTATGAATGAGTAGTCTAAGAAGCTAGCTATCATTTTTATGAGTGCAAGATGGCATTATAAACATTATGTACATGAAATCATACAGCCTAATTTTTAAACATACTACTAAACACCAGTCACATGAAATAATGTTGACTGTATCATCTTTTCACTACATCGATGGAGAGCTCATTCACAAAAACATTTCAAGACTTTAAATCTGGGATCAAGGTTGACTCAGCCTTCCATCCTTCCAAGGAGGGTAAAATGAGGACCCAGATTGTTGGGGGCAATATGCTGACTGTAAACCGCTTAGAGAGGGCTGTAAAGCACTGTGAAGTGGTATATAAGTCTAAGTGCTATTGCTATTGCTATCAAACTGTTTTTCCAATCTAGAAGAACTATCTTTTTAATTCCTACCAAATGTACAATTTTTCATACAAGATCCAAGTTTTTTAATATAATTCAAAAATAAATCTATTAAAACATTGACTTTATAATAGCAAGATTGTAAAAAGGATTGCCGAAATATTTTACAGTATTAATATTTGCAGATTCTGCATGTTCTGTAAATCATTGTTTCTGAGGTGATGAGCATGGGAATCTCACTATGCAAGTTAGCAGATCTTGATATTCCAGCTTTATAGAATACCAGAACAATGAAGAAGTAATGTGACTGAAGTCCAGCTACATAAAATTTCAAAGTGAAATAGATCGTCTTGCAGCAAACTTAATGTTGTCCACTTTGACTATACTCTTTTTTAAAATTATTGTTGGTTGGCCATAAATTTCACAAGCAGAAGAAAGCACGACTCTGATCCTTGAGGATCACATACTGAAACTAAAAAACAAATATGAAAGTATTGCCTGGTAACCAACAATAGCTGAATGATTCATAGCTAAATAGAATTTGGAGAGACTCTGGCATGTTTTGAGGAAGGCACACCCAGATATAACAGGGGAAAAAAAACTTTCTGACTGCAGTGAAAAGAGAAGGGATTTCATGTATACTGTAGGAACCAGCACTTTATGAAAAGCAGGAGTGCCCAGTGATTAAAAACTGCTAATACAATCTATCCATTTTTGCATTAACTCATAGGCAAGCTGCTGGATTCACTAGAAATCAGAAGGCTATGAGAGTTCTAATCCTACCTGCAGCAATGAAAGCCAGCTGCGTGACATGGGTCAGTCATTCTCTCAGTTCAACCCATAACATGAGATTTTTGTTGTGGAAAAAATAGGAGGCAGGAGCGTTAAGTACACTCCCTGCATTGTAAAAAAAAAAAAAGGCTCAAAATAAACAAAAATGCCTCTCCCCGAACCTCATTAGCTTCTGCATATTTCACTATCAGGATGTGTGAAAGAAAAAAAAAATTTACATTAGGCCCAGTCCAACAGCCTTTCTTGGATTGTTCATCAAAACACATCAAGTAAGTTATGTTCCAACTTGGCGAAAATTGAAAATCGTAACAAGTATTCTAACAGTTTTGTTCTACTTTTAGAACAAAATTTTTGAAATGTGAAGTGTTTTGTCCTGAATTTAAAATATTTGAATAGGTTTCCTAAGATACAAAAGTTGTGACTTTAGAACATTTTAAATAACTCTGTATGTATCCCTTCTGAGATACTTAAGGAAACTAAACTCCCAAAGTGGTTGGATAGGTCTTTTAAGGATCTGCTCTAAAGAACCCTTAATGACAAAGGAAATGACTAAAACATGCTCAGAAGAATGCACCTTTCTGCATGTAAGACAGATCCAAAGCAATCCTTTCCTCGTGACCTGGAACCACTCCTAAAATTGCCCCTCCTAAAGCTGACTGAGAATTCCTGAAATTTTGCTTTTCCAAACATCCTTTCTTTGCTTCAGGAAATGTCAATCTAAACAATTAACTTGGGAAATATACTATTTCTTTGATTCAAGCTAATAAAATAGGAAAAAATTCTTTCGGCATTTTAAATCTTAGCACGGAAATAGAATTTGTGACCTACTATTACATGCAAAGTATAGCTTAAGGGTGGAACCTGGGGAAAGGCAAAGTTTTCATAAAGAAAATTACAGGAATACCTTTGAACTATCTTCCAGCAAGAATACTGGAAGTTTTTCATTTATTTCTGAGAAAAGTAGAGCAGGCAAGTATTAAAATTACTACCAGATGAGATTTGGCAACTCCTTGTAGGATATAGTCATTGTGATTTATGGTGAGGAGTAAATATAAATTATATAAATTCCTCTCCCCCCCTTAAGAAAATATTTCCAGAGTTTACAAAGTCTCATTTTCAATTCTACTACTCATTTTGCCACAAGCAGGTAAATTTGTATGTTTTTTTTTAAAAGTTGCTCTTTCCTGCAGTGTCACAGAGTTGCAAATTGTATTTACTATGCCACATCAAACCAGCAGTGTCAAGAGAAAGAGAAATTTAATATTCTGCATTTTTAAAATTTACTAATGAATCCTTGCATGGAATATGTTCAGTACAAGGAAATTTGAAATTACAGGAATCAATTTCCTAGCTTTCTCCAGCTGATGTCCTACATATCAACTAAATACCTCATTTATTTTTCTACTTTTACACACAGTTGACTTCTTTAAAATATAAGATGTCTTATTCCATATTTAAGAATATATAGTAGCCTATGTATTTATCCAGACACGCTGCGATTATAATCCAACCTTTCTGGAAATTCTGAAACTTGTAGTCTCAAGAAACCTGGAAAATATGAGATTCAAAAAAAAAACACCCTAATAAAAACATTGTATCTACAGTTCCTTTTCCCACACCATACTAGAGTTCCATAACCTTCAAGAGAAAGTCTACAAAGAAAAAGGCAGAGCAGTAAAACTGTCACCTATAGCAGAAGTCCCCAGCCCCCGGTCTGTGGACTGACACCGGTCTCTGGCATGCCAGAAACCAGGCTGCACAAACCAAGTGAAGCCCCATCTGAGGGATGCAGGCAGCATGTGAAACAAGACCCCCCTCTGGTCCATGGAAAAACCTCTCTCCATGAAATAGGTCCCTGGTGCCCAAAAGACTGACCTATAGTAAAAATTCAGATCAGAGCTACAATTTCAAAATAATTAAGAGATCTGGTCCAACTACTGTACAGAGAGAGTGATAGTCTGATTCCAATGAATCAGTGGAACAATTTAAGGGTGCCTCAATCTTGCAATGTAACTGTGTTGTGTTCAAACAGGTTTCATTGTTGCATTTACATAGAATTACAACTTCAATGTAACTGGACCCAATTATTTTTATTAGTTCATGATTAAAATAATTAGAGAAGCAATATTATTGAACTATCAATTCCTATAGGATCTGGGAAAACAATGCTAATTAAATAACTAACTAGGTTAGTTTAATGGTTTAAACTAACCTAGAACAAAACTGCACAACTCAAGTACCACTGACACATGGAGTCAGGAAAAGAATTTTGCACAATCCTAAAAATATTCCTAAATTGCACCTAATGAAACTAAAAGAAAAAAAAACCTCAATGAGTAAAGAATACAAAACCCTCAATGAGTAAAGAATACTAAACCCTGAGCTCCAGAGTCAAATGATGCTTTCTAAATCTTGAAAGTGGGGGCCCAATGAAAACCCAAATTGTGCATCATTTAGTTGTTCAGGACATTATTCTGGCATTCAAACTGGGCCTTTATTAGAGTTAGTATTCTCTTGATGGAACAAGATCTCACCATTGGCCATGGTACCTACCTAAAGTTGTACAGAACTGTGGTTCAGGAACAACTCAAGGGCTACAGGTTTCCCATGGTTAAATATAACATTTTAGAATAAAATAATTTTAATTTTTAATCTGAAGAAAGGCACAAATCTACCTCTGATGAAATTTTGCTTTCAACTTCATTCACGTTCATTACTACAGAATATTCATTAGAATAATTCTATAAAATTGCCTGCAATTCATAAACAAAACAACTCCTCCTTAAAAAGTATTTTAAAGCATTTTCTTGTTTAGCATAAATGTATGTTATGAGAACAAAAACTTTAAAAGATCTTATTTCAATAAAGACCATCCACTTGGCAACCCTGGACTCAAATTTCCAAAGTTACAATTTTCAATTCAATGAACTGAGAAAATTATAGTAATAAAACCCTTATCACAGTTTAATGTGTATGTAAGTAGTACTATATGCCACTGTATTTAATAGATTGACTTCCTCATAAATATTCTCAGGACTAAATTCCAATTCAGGTCAACTAACTCCAAACCTCATAATAAAACAAAATCATTTCCTAAAATATGAAATGACAAACATTTATTAAATTAAAGGGGATAGAAAATATACTATAGGTAGCTTAGCAATAACTTGTTTTGTAAAGTAACAACAGCAAATAGCATTGCAATAAATGCTACCTATGGGTTGTAAGGGCAATAGTTACTTAGGCATGTCTCAACAAACATATCCTGCCACTCAGATGACCACACCCTGAAAAATGCAGTCTAAATATTGAGAACCAGAAATGAATTTTTAAGTCAATTCTGTGGAAGTCTTATAAATTTATTAGTAATAATACTTAGATCTGTAGAGCTCTTGTTCTGCTTTAAAGAACTTTCAAGCCACTGTTTTCATAATATCCTTCCTGGGGGACTCAGGAAAAAACTGTCAAGCAACTCTTGAAAAGGTTTTACTCTGTGAGTAAAACGAAAGATCCAACCAATAGTTTAACAATCTATTACAAATTCTGGGAAAACACTCATTTACTACGTGAATCTCAAAACCTACAAATTGAAGGATCTTGTTTTTATAATATAGAAAAGTGCAGTCTCAGAAAAGAAAGGAGGAAGTATGGTAGAACTAGCCCAAAAAATTGACAATCACACAAACATTTCAGGAAGAGTACTCACACTATACAGCTCATCAATTCTGCTCCGAGTTTTTGATGTAGCCTGCTCAGATCCTTAGCACAATTTTGTTTTTCTTACAGTGCTTATCAGGTCTGCCTATGACTACAGTTTAACATAGTCCGTGGCATTTCAGAATAGTACAGCGAAGCCAAACGAACAGTTTCCAAAACTCCTTCTGCCTACAGCCGTTTAGCTCCACCCCCTTATGAATATGCTAAGAAGCTGCGTGGTTGACAGCAACCACTGAGTCAGGACAAAAATAAACCCAACAATTAATGCAGTCAAATAGAAAACATTGCCTAAGTCAAATATGCTTACTCCACATCAATAATTTTAGTGCAAAAACACTGCAGTTATCCCTAGATATTAGTATTGCTTAGCTTGTAGGATTTATAGAAGCCATTGTAATTTTCAGACATAGCAGAATTACCAAATATACCAGGAGTCATAGAAGTGGGAGCATTAATAAATTATTTCCAACTTGTTTGTTTTTCTAACAGCAAGAGAAGCACTGTCTATACACACCTCGAGTCTGCCCCATCTCTACCCCCACAGCAATTATAAATGCACAAAACAGTACTCAGCAATTTTTATTCATAGGAAGAAGCAATAAACTCAAAAATCTTGCAGTTTTTCCCCCCTATGATTCTTCCTTTCTTCATATTTAAAGTAAGATGTTCTTAATAGTGTAGTTAGAATACACTATTATTAAGTGCCTGTTAAAACAAATATTATAGATATTTAAACAAAAACATCTAGATATTTTGAATTTGATCAGACATTTATGCTAATCCAGAACACATAAGATCATTTCATTTTAGAAACACAATAAAACTAAATGCATGTTAAGCAGTAAGTTGTGTATAACATGTTTTTTGTAGCACTCTTTCTGGCCTAACAAATTCATAGGCTTGGACAATGCTAACTTTAACCACTGTTGATTTTTGGACATAAAATTAAATTATTGTTCAGATTATAAAAAAATTACTCTAAATTTCTTTCACACCTTGTCTTAAGCCAAAACACAAAGAATCATGTTCATGAGATGGAGAACTCTATAAATTTTATAATTTATTAGTAAATAAATAAATAACATGGCCTTTTTGGTTGTTATTTTGGTTTGGTATGCCAAGTGAGTCTAGCTACTATATAGTTATTTAGCAAGAAGGATTAAATGTATAAATTCAGCTGGCAATTGAATTGAATTTAGATGAGCTACAAGAAGAAATTTGAATTTTTTCTTTCTTTACAACAGCTTAACTATCCATGCAGAATCTATGGTCAATATGAATTATGATTTGTTTGTAGACTGCCTCAAAATACTGAAGCCAAGCAGCAAATGTTAATCTTCTCTCTGCAGACATTCAAGCTTCGCAGCACTATCAGAGCCAGCCAAAGTATTTTGGCACCTGAGCCAGAACTTCTACAAGCAAAATTTTACCTTCCTAGCAGTAAAGTATAACAACAAACAATAGCCTGCTACCAATTCCCTACAAAACTGAACCAACTTCATAACCTGAATGTCCAACTATTGTTTAAATATAACTAGTATTAACCATTATTTAGGACTTCAATAGTATATTAAACTGTGAATAGTGGCAATTGAAAGCATAAGATATCTGTAATACAAGAGCAAACTCAGAGCCCAACTTTGGTTCATTTTCAATATGATAAATCATGGTTTGATAACATGCAATTTTGGAACTGATTATCTAAGAACACAAAAGTTCCCAAGCATCTGTGGTTAAAGTAAATATAAGTATTATGTATTCATTGAATTTACAGTATTTCTTGCCTGTCTATCAAAAATGAAAGCATGTCACACAAAACCCCAGATTTCTGCTTTTTGTAACTGAATAGGCAGAAGAGATCAAAGATGGTATATTGAAGCACCCATCTTTCTTGCTTTCTATAAAGCAATTGATATGAAATAGGTAAACACAAATTATTACATTGTACTATATGAGTTACATCTACTTAGGTACAGTTGTTAATATGCTATACATTGATTTTAAAAAAGCAGAAAAGCAGAACATTAAACCTTAGAATACTTGCAGATTGAAATTAAACCAAAATTACTTAAATTTTAAGAAGCACTCCAAGATAACTTGTGGAAAAAGACAGGAAGATTGCAACATTGAAATATTTGGAGATATATTTGAGATGAGGCAAAACACTGACCGAAAATATGACCCGCAAAAAGCCTAATTTACAAATCACAAATTATTGCCAAACATCAATACTAAAGCCTTGCATTTAGAATCTGTGAATATTAATCCTACTAACTAGTTTAATGAAGAGATTTCAATACATGATTTTGTACTTTTCTTATTTTTCATGAGCTCAGAAGATCTCTACCTCTTTGCAAAATCAACAATCTGTTATAGTAGCAGCATGATAAGCATTTAAAACGATAGGGAGATATTTTGCTTTTGGGAAGATTAATAGGTCTACAAACAAATAAATTACCTTATTGACTGAAGAAACTCCGCTGGCCTGGCTTTTGGGTGATTCAATATTGCTAGTATTTACAGTTCTCTTCTGTAAAGAAAAAAAATAAACAATTAAGTGTTAGCTTTTTAACATCATGGGAGAAATGTTTCAATAGAGACGCTGAATTCTATTTCCAAACTTTATTTCCCTGGTGTATTATAAAAATGCCCTGCTATAAGCAATATCTTCACGCAATTAAATTAAATAGTGTTCCAAAAAAATGCTTGGAGCACCATTTGGAATCATGAATATAAATTTCTCAGGCAAGACTATTTTGGGGATGCAAAAATGTATGAATGTATTATGATATTTTATTATATTCCTGTCACAGATCAATCACATTTTGAGATTATGAATTAACTCTAGGTATTTGTCTTCCATCATCTTATCAGAACACAAAGTAGTGAAGACAAAGTTAAACATTTTTCTAATGTACATCTTTAAATTGTTATAATATTATGTGTTTGTATATATAACAATATTTATAGTTATTTTAACTTAACATAGCTTAATTCTAAAACTTGCCACATCCAGGCCAAGAATATTAACAAATACCATATTTTTTGCACTATAAGTCGCTCCACACCATAAGATGCACCTAGCTTTTGGGGAGGAAACAAGAAAAAAAAATCTGCCTCTGCGTCCCAGCAATTTATCTCCTTGCAGCAAACAGCCTGGTCAGCTTCAGCACAGCCTGATTTAGCATGAGCAGCTGATTGGGGGTTGGATCGGCCTCCAGGAATAATGCCAATCAGCTGTTCTAGGCTGCGGAGATTGCCACTGCCCATCACTGCCACCCATCACCAGCTCCATGTGCCCCATTTTCGGCCTCCACGTATCCCCACCACCTGGAACAGGGCGAAAATGGCACGGAGGCCAAAACAGGATGCACGGAGGCTGAAAATGGGCACACAAAAACCGAA
>JANHJO010004839.1:23044-41472 GCA_032468235.1 Pseudoxyrhopus heterurus | reverse complement strand
GGACAGGAAGGCCTGGAGGAACGTTGTCCATGGGGTCATGATGGGTCGGACACGACTTTGCAACTAACAACAACAAATATTTGATTTATTTTAGCCTTGTAGTTTTTAAAGTTTTTAAAGTTAATAATACAATTACAGACTCAGTAATTGTCAATAAGAAAGACACTGCAGTACTTGGAGATAGCAGAATAGAAGACAAAGATTTCTTAATGACTTGCCATCCCATTACATGTGGAATGATGCAAATACACCAGACAGCTGAAGAAGGAAAAAAAGGCTTTGGAAGAATATCTGAAGGACAGTAAAGAAGATGCACTGAAGCCAGAATACCACGAAGGCTTACTGAATACTAAAGAGATCAAACTGGCCTACAAGAAAGATGAAAAGAAAAATAGAAAAGTATTACATGGTCAGTATTCACACACATACACACACACAAATACACACACACACCTCTAACAGGCAAAGCAAATAAACAATAAGACCTGGCAATGACTAAGAATAGGAAAGTTGAAGAAAGAGACAGAGGGACTAATTCTGGCTACACAAGACCAAGCCTTAAGAACAAAAGTATATAAAACCGGAATGGAGAAGACAACAAGAAACTGCAAGTGCCCCTATGCAAAGAAACAGAAGAAACAGTGGACCATCTAATAAGTTGCTGCAAGAAAATCGTACGACTGACAATAAACAATGCCATAACAAAATAGCTAAAATGTTGCACTGGAGTATCTGAAAGAAATACAATTTGCCTACAAGCAAGAATTGGAAGGATCAAAAATATACAAACTAACAGGCAGTAAAGAAGCCTCTGAGACTTTAGAATTCAAACAGTCAAGCATCTCACACCTGAAACTCCAGATTTAATAACTGTTGATAGGAAAGACAAAAACATATGAATAGTGGATGTTGCAGTATCTAAAGCCAGAAGAATAGAAGAGAAAGAACTTGAGGGGAAAAATATTAAACAACATCTGCCAATACCAAGTCAATGGAAGGACTGAAGGATCAAGGACCATGGTTATTGATTTAAATAAAAATGCAAAATCTATTCTAAACATCTGACTGACTATGTGACCAGCCATAATAGCAACTGTTCGGTATAACAATGATTTTTTAGTCTTGTCTTATGCAACCCAGACCACTTGTTTGTGCTGCAGGTAGCCATAGATATTTGACAAATAAAGAAACAATTAAATGACATGCATCAAGAACCAAGATGATCATGATACGAGGTATATTTTTTAAAATGTGCTGAGCTTATACCTGTTACTTCAAGTGAGTACAGCAACCTGTATTTCTCAAAGTGTTAAGACCAACTCTCAACACTTGATCTTTAGCCATGCTGGCTCAAACTCCTCACATCCACCACACAAAGCTCATCATTACAGTTCATATGAAATCCAGCTTTCTCTATTATATTGAAGAATAGACTGATTGTATGCCATCCACTTGGTGTCAACTTAGCAAACACATAGAAAGAACTTCTCCAGGAAAATCAAGGGCAAATATGAGGCCTTATTTGAACCCTACTAATCTTCCATGGGATTGTTCCTAGACATGTAGAAGCCTCTGCATTTACAGCTGTGTTCATGAATTCACCTCTCATAGCTATTTGCATGGACATCCAGCAAAGCCAGCTTCCATACCTTAAAAGATCATGGATCAGGATCATATGGTGCACCTCAAACAGACTATAGATTATATTATGTTCAACACAGAAAAGTGCAATCTCCTAAATTTCCTAAAAATAGGCAAAAATTATATTTGATTTAATTGAATTAACATGTAGTTAACCCAATGCAATTCATTGCCCATGTGTTTAATAACTTACAGCTGTCTTGTTAAAAACAAAACGATGTGAGCAATATTTAGACAGATTCTGGATTATAGGAAACTACATGCAGACTGCAGCCTGAGGTTGTAGACTCCTGATAAAAAGCTTAAACAGGACTTTAAATTCAGTTAAATTCTGAAATGATAATAATGACAGTAGTGTACTATGGCTTAACCACTCCTACCCAATACTGCTTGATAGGGATTCATGCAATTTGAAAATAATTCAGAATAAGTGTTTCAGAGCTTAAATGAGCACAACACTTCTTTGTATTCATTAAAGCAGCCCAGTTTACGGCTGATGGCTAATAATCATAATAACCAAATTACAAAAATTAATGAAATTTGTGAACCATCTAGAATTTCTTCATACAAGCTATGAATGATAACAGATGCACAAAAGTTAAATAATGACTTATTTTTTATGTTATTATAATTTATAGCCATAATTTACCTCAGTTGCTTCTGCTCCTTTCTTCTCTTTTGATGCTCCACTTGCATTTTTACCTCCACGCTGTAAGAAAATTTTAAAATGTCAAACAAAATCATTTGAAAATAATATAAAATATTTTCTACACAAGGAAGAGGCAATACGGTTCCCAAAAGCAATATGCCCACAAGACATTTTCCCCCATTCTAAAAAGAAAAACAATATGTTAGTAGGCTGCAAAGCACATTAATGACTTCAGGTACTGTCTTTACAAAAATTCCACCAGCTCCCACAATAGATTGCATAGATCTATTTAGAGAATAAAAAGAATGGAGGAGTCACAATGAAGGAAATAATGCACTAGGACTAAGGAAAACACCGTCATGTCCAATCTACCTTCTTTCATCAACTGGGATTTTATACTCAAGCAGTCATTTTGTGGAGGGAAAAGCCCCCCTTCCTCCCCCTATTAAGAGCTTGCATGATTTAATTACAAAAATCCCAATTGTTCTCATTGGCTTCAAAACATTGCTTATACTTTAAATTTAAATGAAATTAAGTATAATATAGATTTTTATTTTCTATATTTATTAATTTCTGGAGTATAATCCTCACACCACATCACAGGTATCAAACTTTTTCTTGGACACAATAGGTCATATTGGGTTATCTCTTGCTGTACCAGGGGTTTTGCTCCCAAACTAGATACCTCTGAAACAAAGCCCAAACTGTATCTCTTCTCATTCAAATTTAAATATAATTAAACCAAAATATAACAAATACAATTACTTCTATTACACTGAATCATTTCCCCCTTTTGTCACATTAAAGACAAAATAGCCTATAGACAATTTTAGAGGCCTATAGAATTTAAGCAGCTACATATGCTTGCATATCTTATTATGATAAATGATCTGCATACATCAGTATATAAAGTATAAAAATAAATACATGCTCATCAAGGATACATTATTTGATTATATATTTTGATTGCTGTCATGGAAAATTTGGCCACAATAAACTCTGTATACTCATCTCAGGTGGGCCAGGATGTTGGTGCAAGACAGATAAAAGAAATGAGTTCTTAAAATCTTGGAATCAAGATTCTACTATGGTATAGGATCTTACTAATCACCAAATGATACTCAATATCCTTCATTGTCTGCAGGACTACATGTCTGGCTTTAACATACTATAGTCCATAGAAAAGAAAAGAGAAGCCACATATGGTCTGGGAATCTCAGGATATGTTGCTCTGCTGTATTCATTAGAATCTTGGACTTGTGTTTCTTGACTTCCCATCCATTACTACATAGCAGACTTCCAAACATTATCCACCTATTAGGATGGCCAGAAACTTGCTGGATAACAACTTCAAATTGCTTCAGGCCTGGACATAAGAATGGTCTTCTATTGCTCATCCAGAGTGTCACTCCCTGCTTTATAGCTGAATCAGAAGGATTCAATCCTTCTGATTCAGTTATAAGTTGTGGTGCTCCAAAGCAGACATATTGTGCAACAGTGCCCTTTGAGCACTTATCAGAGAAACCCCAAAGATTTTCTATATGTAACTCCATCATGTATTGACTGTACAATAGTCTACCTTTGAATTTGTAAATAGTTCCGTAAGTGTGCATTGAGAATATAATTGTGATATGCTTTTTAACATTTTTGCCATATGCTAAATAAGTAACTACATAGCTTATAGGAAATCTGTGACTTATATCCATTTATGTTGCAACTAAAGTTACAACAGCATTAAAAAGGGACTTATGTCTGATCCTCATACTTACAACTGTCACGTCATCCCTACAATCACATGATCAAAATTTAGGCGCTTGGCAACTGGCATGCATTTACAATAGTTACAATATCCCAAAGTCATATGATCATCATTTGAAACCTTCCCAGCCAGCTTCTGACAGCAAAATCAACGGAGGACGCTGGATTAATTAACAACCGCATGATTCACTTAACAATTGTAGCTATTTGCTTAAATAGTGCGGCAAAAAAAGTTGCAAAATCAAGATTCACTCAACAACTGCCATACTTAGCAACAGACATTCTGGTCCCAACTATACTTGGAAGTCGATGACTGTACGTACTGGTATTTCCAAAAACATATGATCCATTACATGATAAAATCTTCAAGAAGCCCATATGAGAGCAGCTAGAGTTGTTTTTGTACTATTATAGTGAAACTCTCTTCCCCAACCGATTGTGTGACAGAATGCAGCAACTGAGTACAATGCTGCCTAACCCTGTCATATGATCCTCTAGACATAGTTCTAGCACTTTGACAAATCAGTTGGGAAAGAGGCAAATGGCTGATGAATCAGACTGAATAGGCAGCTTTGGAATGGCTGAAAGGTATTTTGTCCCAGGATGATCTGGAAGAAGATCTCCGTGTCCCAAAGACAGAGTCAGACAGAAGAAAGATCATCGACATCAAGAAATTTTGTTCTATCTAAAGGAAGGTAACATGAAAACAACATGATAAATCAGGTTTGACTCATGCACTTATTTTGCTCCTAGAAAGAGATGGATGTAGAAGTACTGTAACAATATAGAGAGAACAGATTTAAGTGTGCCAGGGTAACTTTTACACTGCCTGTAAAGAAATTAATTTTGAATGTTAAACAGGCACATATAAATTACCTGCTTATCAAAAAAAGTTGTAATAAGGTAGGAGAAAGGGGAAGAAATCAACAGGCATCGTTTGATTTCTTTATCTGACTATTGCTCAATTTAATCATCCTTGCACAAATAAAAGGAGACTACGTAATTTTTTTTCCTATGTGAAGTTATGGCACTGAAGAAAAAAAATTACAATATTACTTTTTTGATACTTTTTCAATACTGTATCTTCCAAAAGAACCAAAAACACTAAGACTGATAAACAAAAAGTTAAAATATGTATTAAAAACTCCAATATGTTAAAAAAAAAAATGATGTATAACAATAATTTTATATCAGTGCATTAATTTGTATTCTTTTATTCTGCCTTTATTATTTGTAAGTAGGAGTGCAATGACTCATGTGGTTAGAATGCTGGGTTGACAATCTGCAAGCCCACATTCGAAAGCCAAGTACTGCTATGCAATGCGGCGAGCTCCCGTCATTCGCTCCTAGCAATTTGAAAGTGTTCTAACGCAAGTAGATAAATAGGTACCACTTCAAGGGACACATTAAGGGGTGCATGAAAGGAGCCTCCAACTGGGCATCCCCTGCGCAATGGTGATGTCACCAGTTAATCCTTTCAACCCGGAAGCACCTTGGCACTTCTGACACAAAAGCAGTAGTAGCAACGTCATAAGTAATTAAAGACAGTGAACATACATAAGGCTCTTTCTTTCTCCCCCTACTTTACCTGCAACAACAACTCTGTGAGGTAGATTGGGCAGAGAAAGAGGGACTCCCCATAGACATCCAGTTGACTTTCATGTCTAAGGCAGGACTAAGGCATGCCTAAGACAAGACTAAAACTCAGAATTTCCTAGTTTCTAGCCCAGCACCTTTACCACCACACCATACAGGAAGATGCCTTCCAGAACAAAATGTCTTAATAGAATAGCAAAACATTAACCGGGTAATATATTAATTTCTGGAAATAATTGAAACAATTGGTGATAAATCATATCAGGACTTCTGAAACATTATCTTCAGTATGAAGTCATTTTGTAGAAAAAACATATTGAAGATGTCATTTCATGACAATGTGAAAATCTTTTTTCTTTAGAAAGGACTTTTGTCATAAAATGATTTATTAATTTCTAATTTGTTTAGAAAGGCCTGGCTGAGAAACTATTTATCTCCAGTTAATTTATTCATTATAAATTACATAAACTTCATTGAAAGCTGCCTGAGTATTTATGGCTGTGATTCTTAATTGCTGCTAGTTATTTGATATTGAGGGATCGATTGATTATTGCCATCATCAGCATTGATTCTTAGCAACCATGTAAACAGATCTCCAGGAAGTTCTGTTCCCAGATCTTGCAACAGTATATTCATCACCACTGTGATCAAGTATATCCACCCTGCACAGTTAAAATACCCAAAAGGATGTCATATAGAAGAAAATCAAGAGCTTATCCTTCATTCTTCCAGAATGCAAGACAAGAAATGATAGATTTAAATTACATGAAAGCAGTTTTCAGCTGAAAAAAATCTTTCAGAGAAACACTGGTTCAATAGGGGAAACAGAGAAATAGAAGATCCCTGTCAGTCTTTCAAGGTAGATCTGAACAGAAACACAGCCAGGGGTACTAATTCTATCTTTATTGTAAGGTTATATTAATCTTGCAAGTTGGAAAGGACCCCTCCCATACCTCACTTTTATTTTCCCAAAAACCAGACAGGATCCCTTCTGAGACACTTTTGCCACTCTTCCTGATTCAGATTTCATTTATGAGGCCTTGCGTAGGCTGTGTCTCTTCTTACTGTCTCCCAAAGTCATTTCCACATACACATTCCCTTTCCACTAGATATGTCCAAGCACAGGAAGTTAGAAAACATTGTAGAAGCTTTAAATTGGATTCCAGAATCAAACTATGATTAATGCTTCCTTCCAATTAGTAACATAGGGGTTCTGGCAGGATTTAAGTTACCTTGAGGTAAGATGGTTGGCCTATGAAATATAAAGCATATATTTAGAAATATAAAGCATATATTATTAAAATATATATTTTTATAAATATACATTTATAAATATTTTATACTTATATAAATATATTTTATAAATATAGAACTATGTTATAAATATACATAAATATTTATATATAAATGTGGGAGGGGAGTAGAAGTATGCATACATGAATACTAAGTTCTCCTTGGGTAGGAAAAAATTCAGAATAATAACACAAATCCAAGTTCAGCATTTATCCAATTCTTGTTATGATTACTTCTGTCTAGAATAAGATTTTATGCAATGTTGTACCAGAGTCATTTCTGTGAAGGTATCAAAGTAAACAGGCCTATAAATAGACAACTATAAAGGACAGGAATTGTAATTTGTTACCACAGAAATTTTAACCTACATATATCAAAATTATCTATTCAACGTGAAATAGAACAGATTATTCACTTTAGTTTAATGAAATTCATTAAAGTACCATAAAAGCATGATTAGGGGTCACATGCTTCAATTTTGGGATTTTGCTCTTCAACACAACCCCACAAAACAAAAGGGATTATGTTGTAAATAATCATCAGTAGCAAAAACAGATTTCATGAACTACACTGAAGTTAACTGAAAAAATGTGGAATCTGATTCATGCAATTTTTGATATAGTATAGTTCGTTGTCCGTGGTCCAATAGTACACAACTTCTTCAGATCTGGGCCTTTGAGAAGTATTCTGGTCCAGGCTCCAATAAGTGGAGACAAGATAGAAACTAAATATGGTATAATATTTAATTAAAACCTACGAGTTAACTTCCCATATGTTTTATAATATCTTAAATTTCAAATTTTGTATCTCAGATGGCTGGGATTCGAAAAACCAAATCCTCCCTCATTAATTGTTAATGGCATTTGCTGTAAAGATATTTTTGGAATCAAAGAACCCCATTGAAATTTCTAAACAAAAAGTTTATTTTCTGAAAATATTTTCTAGATATTTGAACAAGAATTCCTCTCAGAATATAAATTGGTCTGAAAACAATATTCACCTTTCCCTAAGGGATGGCGCATAGTGACTCCCATCTATCCATATCTGAAGAAACATCTTTATATGTTTTATTTACATCACATGTTGTTGGGTTATATCTTTTCGGTATACACATACCCAAATATTTAATGGATTTGGTACCAATAAGGAATTGATTTTTTATGTATTGAAATCAACTCTGATTTGGACAAGTTGATAGAATGTCCTGCTATTTGATTAAAAGAATCAATCATCTACATCAACATAGTAATTATAATGTGAAATTTAGAAATAAACAGAAACATGTCATCTCCAAATAAGGCCAATTTATATTGGTCTAAATTATTGGTCTAAATTAAATTATTAGTCTAAACTAAATTATGTCCTATTTCATAAATCTCCTTGTGTGGACCAATAAGCACAAGCCAAAGGTTCCGAGCAATACCAAAAAGCAAGAGTGAAAGTGGACATCCTTGTCTAGTTCCTCTAAACAATGGGAAAGTAGCAGAAAATGATAGATGATGTGAATGAACTTTTAACATACGCTCTGCTTAGAGAGAAGTATCTATCAAATGTAATTTAGTGGCAATATTTACAGCTACAATGTTTGTTAACAACATTCTTTGGATCAGCAGCATTTTCAGGTTCAGAGACACCCATGATACTGGGACATCTGGTTACGTCTTTTAAAACTAAAAACCTACTATCAGTTTTTATAGATATTCGTTATCAATAAATTAATTTGATATGCAAAAAGAGACAAGTGGAATAAAGAATTCCTATCTTGCCTAGGCAATGAGAGAGTGCCTTAAACTTTTATAGCATGGATGTCAATGGACCTTAAACTACAACATATACAGCAAAAAAAAAATGCAGAATTTATTGGACTCCATTATGTCTTTATACAAAAGACTAAGATTTGGCTAAGATCAAGTGTAATATATATTCTTATCAGTTTAATATCTGATATGTTTTGATTTGGCACCACCCAGAGTTTGTTATAAAATAGGCAGCTGTATAAATCTTATTAATAAAGAAATAGAAGATAGCTAGTCAGTCCACAACAGGATTTTGTTGGAGATGTAAGAAGGACAATGCTTCTTTAAAGCATATGTTTTTACAGTTAAGCTTTGGGAGAAAGAAGTGTAGTATATAAGTGTTATTGTACAACAAACATCAAAATTTTCAGAGGATAATATTCTCTTGAATTATATACCTAGTACACAGAACTTGGCAACTGGACAATGCAAATAGATTCTCCATAGCCTTACTATAGCTGAAGACTGATACTGCAACTTTGGGAAGATAAATTCACCATGTATGACTTTGTATGGATAAATATAATAAAAATACAGGATATATATGTGTGTGTGTGTGTCTGTGTATGTATGTATGTATGTATGTATGTATGTATGTATAAAAAATACAGTAGATTAAAAAAAGCATTATGGTTACATAAGAGTAGCTGTCCAGAGTTGCTTGACAATGAGGAGGGCGGCATATAAATTTAGTAAATAAATAAATAGTATTAAAAGTATATGTATGTATACATCCATATATAACACACACACTTGCATAATGTTTCTATTATATATACTATAATAAATATATTTAATATATTGTAATTCTTCACCATTTACTTTAATGACATATTATACTTTATATTTTGTGTTTTTTTCTGCTGTACTTTTATTTTTGTAAGCACTTGTTACATATTTTAATTATATATGCATTTTTGTGTTTGATATTTCTTTTTGGTATTGGTTTGGTATTTCTTTTTTTTTCCTGGTACTATTTTAAAAGCATTTTTTTTAAAGTAGGGTTTTATCTATGTACCCAATCCAATTGCAAGCTATATGATCTACACCAAATTTACAAGCCACATGTGACTACAGGAAACAACACAGATCTGCATGAACACATTTAATACCACCTTATGATAAAAAAAAAAGTTTTTTAAAAGGTATAGAAGAAAAAAATGTTAAAATACAATAAATCACAGTATATCCTAAAAAAGAGGGAAAACACACCTGACGTCCACAGAGGTGCCTTTTGCAAACCTACAGTAAAAGAAAACCAGTACAGGCGCCTCCCAAGTATCAGGGGGAAAGTGTTCCAGAGGACAGGCGGTGTGTGCATACAGAAGGCCTAGTTTTCAGTACACTAACCATAACGTAGCAGTCTCCGAATCACAGCACAAGCCCTTCCAGAACTTTTCCAATGTTAGTGATCAAGCAAGTCTGCAATAAGGAAAATGACGTGTATCTTGCTCTCACTTTTTAGGGGCTTATATGCTAAACATATATGGCTGGATAACTAATAATTCATCATTAATTGTTTTAATACTGGTATACTCAGTATGTTGTCAGTATTTCCCTCAGCAATCTTCCGACTACATTACGTAGTAAACTATATGGTTACATAACCCATCTCTTTTGCAAGTTTAAAATCACTTCCTAAAGTTAGCAAAATTAGCAAATAGAATGAAAGATCTTCTTGTGACATGATTGGAGGTTAATTCAGGAAGTTCTTCTGCAATGATAACTACCAAACTTCAAAAAATGTGCATCATAATTTATTTTAGAAAGCCTTTCATAAGCCATAAACATATAATTCTTTTTGAAAAGCCATTTGATAATCATATTCAATAGCATAACCATAAATATCAGCATGAGAGTTAATATTGATTTTAATTAGGACCTGCAGTTCCACCCTCCATGAATCTGGAAGCCACCTAATCTGTATTGAAAATTATGGACTTTTTTTTTTAAATGAAAAAGCTTTGCATGCCATTTTCTTCAATCATTAATTAAATTGCCCAAAACGTTTAAAAAACTTTAATCAGAATAACTACTTTTATTATTTCCAAATCTGGCTTACTGCCTACGTTCCAAGATGAATCGGTGGTTTAAAAGGTTTCTTTCAACCCGGTTTATTCAACGAATGAAGGGTATAAATCCTACCCTCCACTTTCCTTTTCTAATCAATCAAACTTTCAGGTCAGAAAGTTAAAGGCAGCCAAAAAAAATTCACAAGAAAAGCCCAGCTATTCCGCGCATACAAGAAAGGCGTAAACTTTCTGGTTCTCCTTGGCCAATTCATCCCTGGTATAAAAGCCCCCAGATACGCCCTCAGCAAGACAAGGAAGGATTAACGACCGACACTCCCCCAGAACTACATCAAATACCGGATCTCCAAAACCTGCAGCAATTGCAACTCCACGTGTATTTACCGTCGCATACCACCAACTCGCGAACGCCATCGCGGGGACCGCTCCCAGCTCTCCTTCCAAGTTCGGCGTTTGCTTCCCTTAGAGAGAGCGCACGAAACTCTCAACTATGCGCGGCTGTCTGACCCGAGGGCTTGGGGATATGTGCGGGCAAAGAGCGGGGCGTGGAGAAAGCTGCTGCGTCCTTCAGTCGGTCCGCCCCCAAACAGACAGCAGAGTAGGAAAGTTTGAAGAGGATGGTCCGTCTCTATGTGGTTGTCTGCTCGCTGGAGCCCCGCCTTTCTGCTTTGAAGTTAGTGCAACAGGGGGCTTTGCCTAGAAGTAATCGTCTTTTTGGACAAATTACGCGCGAATCCAATCAGCTAAGACGGTTTCCCCCCCCCCCTCCCTCCTCTCCGGGATAGACGGAGGTAAGGAGGAGAATGATGTCTCGATCCAACTTCCCTTGGTGCCAACTGCACCGCCCCAAAACCACCTAAGTATGATTTCATTGTTTTGACCCAGTTCCTGGAAAAAAGAGAAGGCGTGTCTCCACTCATTGTCTTTCTTTCTAAACTCCTAGCCTTTTCTGGATAAAATTCCTCCTCCTTTGTCAGAATATCTTTATTTAAAAAAAAAACGGTGGCGAAGAAGTCATATTTTACCCCCGAGCCTGCATTCATAGATAAAGAAATGCACTTTGCTCCAGACAAAAACTAAGTGCTCATAAACTCTCTCTGTTCCCACAGGTGCTAACTTGGACCCAGCTGAATTATGACTAATTACCAGGACAATGGACCATAAACTAATCACACTAGTTTGGTTTTTACAAAACACCGAAACACGTTTGTTGCCAATGGCTTGAAAGCCCCAAAGAACATACCAAGTCAGCTACTATAAATTCTGAGGATATCACAAACACTCCTTATTCTTGGGGTACTTGATAGATCACTGTCAAGGAACATAGAGAAAGTTTTATCTTCAGTGCAAGGCCTTTCCCTAGTATCTTGACTTCCCCACAGTTTGCAAACAGCATTCAAAAAGGACCACAGTTTGCAAACAGCATTCAAAAAGGAGCAGCAGTGGGGGAAAGGTGCGACTATGAACAATTTGCTCCACAATTTTGTGAATGTGTGGCAAGGAATATCCACCTGCCATTCATCCTGTTATCCCACAAACAGGACCGCCAACCTACCTTTCCAGGCACTATGAAATAACTCAATGGTAGAAATCAAACCGTGAAATTCCACTGTAGTACCTATCATTTCATAGCAGGAATATCTGCAAGATGAACCTGTACTAGAAATAAGGCAGAGGTCTTGATAAATGATATCATACCCACCTTTAGTCTCTGCTCGAGGGCAAGGAGCCTAAACCTCTCTCCATTAAAGAAGAGGGAGCGTGCCCAAAATCCTGAAGGCAACCTGTTACCTAAAACCCCTGATTTCTATTGGAACCACTATAGGATACCAACTAGATTTCATTTAAACCAGAGAATGACATGAAACTTGATGACAGATTAATGTCATTGAACATACAGAGGCTCAGAGCTTGGGTTCACAAAGACCAAGTTGTAAACAAGCCATAACGAACGTGTTTAGAAAGCTCATTGTTTTAAATGGCAGGGTGCATATAGAAGGCCATGAAATGAGGGCTATGCACAGTATACCAACCTACGTGATAGTTAATCCACATTCCTGAGTTCACACAGATACGCCGTTTCACAACCATAAACTATGTTTTCAGAGAACGTTAAATGTGCGTGCTAATTTGCTACTCGGTAAATCGTCCCTACGTTGTCAAGTGTGACTTGGTGTTGCACTTTATAAATCGGCGGTTTTAAAATTTGCGCAAACACAACCTGGGACGATAAAGTTTGCAAGTCAAAGACAGCTTTGAATCCTCACACTTCAGAAACCGCCCCGAGACAAAGTTCGGGACGCGCAGAGTCACTTTCACTTTCCCAGAAGCTTTCAAGGATTCCATCTCCGGGTTTAAAGTAGCCCAAATATGCCCGCTAAACTATTTAAAAGGGGGCAATAATAGTCACCATTTTTTCACCCGAGCGCAGGGAGGGGCTCTGGTCTTTGAAGTCCCCTCGCCAGCCTTCCTCCAGCGGGCGCCCTGGAAATGAGAGCCTAAGGCGTTTATCGCCTATCAGTTGATGAGGGAAATTACAGGGTAGCCGGGCACATCTGGAGAGAGCGAGAGGCTAAAAAAGGCGGCGTCACGACGGGAGGCGGCCTGCGCGTAGGCAAACGAGGGCGCGCGCACCCCGAATTCCCTCGTTCGAGCAGCTGCTCCGCCCCACCCAATGCTTCCCCGCCACTCCTGGCTCTGCTCCTCGGTTCTCCCGCGCGCCTCCTTGTGAGCTGCCGATCTTGGCTCCTCGCCGCTCTGGTTGCTGGCGAATTTCTGCTGCGCTTCGCCACATAAGCCTCGGCCCCGACCGCGCGCCGCAGGGCGACGTTTCTCGTCCCTCTTATTCGAAAGAGGAAAGAAGGACGATCCTTCTTAAGGGGCGACTGTTTAGTTTAGCTTAGCGCCCGCCCGCCGTCTTCGACTTACCTCTCTGGAGCCCGCGGCGGGTTGTTTCTTGCCTTTCGTTGGCTGCGACATGACAGCTGAGGAGGCGCTTTGGCTCCTCGCAGGCCGTTTTCCCCTTGAGGCGTGTTGACGGGACTCTGCGGTAACCCCTAAGAACGAGGAAGAGAGGCGAGCAGGAGAGGAGGATCCGGCGGGGAGCTACGAAACAACTTTTCCGACGGACCCCGTGCCAAAATCAGGCGGCTGTGGCGCCTCCTCTTCCTGCGGCCGCCGCTTCAGACTCGGAGAATTTCTTCGGGAGGAGGTTCACTGAAAGGGCTGGGTGGCACGTTATTGTATTTCCCGAGCCCGCTGTGCCTTGCAGATTTATAGGCTGCTTAACCCAGCCTCTGAGCGCCGTTTCATTCTAGCTTGTTTCAAAGGAGCCTCCTGTTAAAATCCTGCAGAGGGTACAATGCACTCAGGAACACACACACTGGACCATATATTGATCCAGTTTCTTACTGGTTTGGCCTGGTGTGAGAGGCCTCTCCTTAATTTCTAAAAAATTAAGCATCTTACTACATAATCTGCAGAGGACAATATTACTTTCCTCTCCTCTTAAAAACCAGATGTGAAGCCACGAGGTCCAGGTTTTGACTCTGGTTAGCGTTTACATGAGATAAACAATTATTTGACAAGTCCAGATAAGCCATCTAGATGAAAGAAAGAAAATCTAGACAGGCTTTTACATATACATCTGGAAGCCTCTCCCACTGAACTTGGTGTAATTTATTTGAAAGCTTATATAGACATTCCTGACTTCAATTAATGTTAGGAACAACAAAAGCAAAAAAAAAAGTTGCTTAAAACTTAATTGATCTCACTCAAAAGAAATACCAGGGCAATTACAAACAGGCATGCTATAATTACACTAGCTAAATGCAAACTAAAAAGAACATTTCAAGTTAAAAGAACTCCAAAAAAAGTCGTCTAGCATAAAAATGAAAAGAATGTTGGTGCCAGACAAGTTTCCTTAGGAATTATTGTCTAATCACAATATCTGTGTAAAAAGTAGCCTTTACTTCACCTCAATTTTGAAAAGAGTAGCTCATAAAGAAGGGCTTGGATGACAACCTTAAAAACAAAATTGTTATGAGAACTTATATTTTAATAGAACCTTGGGAATTAGGACTCAGTTCTAGACACATACAGTTTGGTTTACTGGACATTTCTGAAATAAGCCCCCAATATTCTGCCTCATCATTATCCATACTGGTTGCACCCAAAACATCTGTAGCAGTGTTTCTCAACCATAAGCAGCTTTAAGACATATGGACTTCAACTCCCAGAATTTTCCAGCTAGCATCGTTGGATGGGGAATTCTGGGAGTTGAAGTTCAACATTGTAAAGTTGCCAAGATTGAGAAACACTGGTTTACATAGATAAGTTTCCCAACCCTCCTATAAGCTATTACTCACAATTATGAGCTTTTCTACGTGACCTGCTAACTGAGTACAGGCATTGTTTCCATGATCACATTGAATGACTTATATGAGTGACATCAGTCTTAGTTCACCTTCCTCACTAAGGCAACCTGCAATCCTGTTTTCCTGTTCTGCTATAAAAATGGTGCTTTTAGATTTCTATCAGTACAAGACTGGATGTGTGGTTTATCTCTTCAGCCTAACAATATCTGTCCTCCTATTGCTTGCTGTTAAGAGTTGCCACAACAGAGCAAATTCCCCTGTGGTTACTGGTTGTGCCCTCCATTGTCATTTTAGAGTATCTGTGCTAAGAGAGGAACGTGTCCACATAAACCTAAACTTTGTCTCTTGCTTTCCAGTATGGGTGGAAATAGTAAATAAATTAAGGGAATTAATAAAGCAATTAATTATCTTGAAATAAGTTTCTATCTTCAAAAGATGATTACAACTTTCGGCAGCTTCCTCTCTTAGTGAAAAATTATAATGTTTCTTCCTTAACCACAGAACTCCTGCATACCACACTTCCTTGCTTTTGACCATCATAATTGATATAAGCTTGTGTCTGACCTGTGAGGTCCAGACATATTTCCATGATTAATATAAAAGAAATATTTAACCCAAATAATTCCAGCTTCACTTTGGTTGGATGCAATGTTAAGCATTTCATCAAATATGCCACAAGACCTTAAACTGACACTAATCCCGCGTAGTTCCCATATCCATCTGCAGAATACAAAAATTGGCAAACTGGGGAAAGGTAAAGAATAATTCAACATATTTCACAACATATGATTGTTGACTTTGTACACCCATTCATATGAATGTGATTTTTAAAATCTAAGATTTGAGAATGAAATTTTCAGCTCCTAGTTCATATTCTTAACTACTAACCTATTATATGTTTAGAATACAGAGGAACCATGTAAATGAAAGAAAGGATTCTTCTTGAAATATAAATTATTTTTCATGAGATTTTCTTTATTTTTAACGTTTAATTTTAAACAATACATGAACCTCCATCACATAACAGGTTTGACAGACTGTGCTGCATTCCTGAGGGTTCATCACACCGAACACTACTCTCTGCTACAAGATTGACAAGCAAAACAGAATGGAATCCTGGAAGGACCAAGATATTAGAACATATGCATTTCTTTATTAGGTGCAAGATACCAACTCTGCGCAAAAAATGTATATTCCCACAATTCATCTTCTCATTCTGGTGCTTTGTATTATTCTTGATTTTGAACATTTTGAAGAAGGTGACATGTTAAACTATTGCAGCGAAGAAAAGGGAGAGGCCACAGGAGCCAATGACAATTTTGCTGAATTTGGCCATGACAAATATATTCTTTGAAACATCCAGGGAAAGACACAGCTGTGTGAGAGGGAAGTTGGAACAGGTCTGTGTGGGAGGGCAGATTAGAACCAAGAGACTAAAGTAAGAGGAAAAGTTGAGAAGACAGAAATAGGCCACAATTATAAAGACTATCAGCTATATAAATATCATCTTTTACAACTTTTCCTGTAGTGGAAGGCCATCTGGGATAGGTGGGAGTAAAGCTACACAGCCCATAACTTGGTTCTATATGTGCCTTTATCTAACCATAGGAACACATAAATGACAATATGTGTATCACGACATGATACAAGCCCTGACCCTTGGTATTTGCACCATGACATTTTGTGCAAGTTTGTATTGTAAGCAGTGAAAATGCATTGAGTTTTTGCAGTGTACGTTTTGCCTCTCTTTGTTTACTTCCACTAAGGCCTATGCATGGTTCCAGTTTCTGATTCAGGTAAATGTAAAGCACTTAGAAAACATTGCTATCTACCCGAAATTTTTCATGACTAAGGCAAAGATACAATTGCATATAACAATACCTGTACAATTACTACGGCCTAAAATTTTTTTGTGTGCAGCTTTAACTCAAGAGCCATATATCATAACATTTAGAAACAAAGGAGCCAAAACTCTGAAAATCTTACTCAGATAGCCATCAGTGAAGAGCTAATTACAAAGTTAGATGTACCTTCCTATTATTTTTCCTGCCTATTTATGTTTCTTTTTCTGTTTTATGGACAAAAATAGAATTCTTAAATGGTTCCAGAATATAGAACATTTAAAGATTTAGATTACTGCCCCATGTGCTGGAATAAAATTACTGGCATGAAGAAAAGGAGGTGCAGATCCTGACTGGGAAGCCCTATATAGTGTTAGTACAGAAGAACCTGTCATCCCTTCATAGGAGATCCCCACTTTGTGGACAATTAGCAATATACAGGTATACTGTATGCAGTCCCTAGGTCAAGAACACCCACCTTACAGACAACTTGGGCTGTAAGCTGGGTGAATGGGCTTATGAATGGGCTGTCTATTACAAAAATGATTGACAATATTCTCCTATCTCAAGCCAATAAACTGCTGAAGCTGCACAATGTTTTAATGAATCGCTGAAGCTGCACATTTTTAATATACAGCCTGTTTTCAGCAGTGCATGACAACATTATACAGTTTCAGTGGTTCATCAAACTGCCAAAGGAGAATGCTGTCTGCCATTTTTTTAGCAATAAGCAGTCCATGCATGAGTACAAGTTCCACCTTACATACATATTTGAGTTAAAGGCAGACTTAGAAATAGAACTTATTTTTAACCTGGGGACAGCCTGAAATATTGTAAGCAGACTTACAGTTCAATTCCAAAGAAACAATTAGTGTCCCTATGTTGTTGAATTAATAAAATTATTAATTATAATACTTTCATATTAACTAACTTCTCATGACTTAGACTAGTTTACTCTCTTGCCACGCCACACTAGCATCCCCAAAATATTTTCTAAATAGCCATTTTCTGGGCTGTGGTTTTTGAAAGCTTTTATGGTATGCTACACTAACCTCAATCACTTTTGCAGACTACAGCAGAACTGGGCAAGCTCTAGTAGCTGGAAGTCACATTTTAATGTTTATTTGCAAGCCTGAATACTGTGAGTAGAAGCATCTCCTATAGCTGGGCAAAGTAGGTTGTGTTTCCCCCCCCCCCAAGCTTTCTTTGTAGGGAGAGTAACAGTGTTTATTTTTTGTTTCAGGTTTATTTTAGGACCAATGTTCATGTACTTCCTGCCTCAACGGTGGTAATTATGCTGCCAGTTTTCAGCAATTTCATTGCAGAAATTTAGGCACCATTGAAAGGGCTCCAACAGTTACCGTATATACTTGAGTATAAGCTGAGTTTTTCAGCCCTCAAAAAGGGCTGAAAAAAACCATCCTCGGCTTATACTTGAGTCAACTAAT
>JANHJO010004831.1:27036-45956 GCA_032468235.1 Pseudoxyrhopus heterurus | reverse complement strand
TTCATTACCTTCTCAGCATATTTTCCCCCAGTGCCTCAATCCTCTTAATCAAGGGTCTTCAAACTTGGCAAGACTTGTGAACTTCAACTCCCAGAATTCCTGAGCTAACATGACCGGAGGAGGAATTCTGGGAGTTGAAGTCCACAAGTCTTAAACTTGCCAAGTTTGAAGACCCCTGCTTTTAATAGATCTGGTTGCTGGTCAGAATGAAAAACCAAGAGAAGGATCTAGAATGGGCTTGTAAATGGTCTCCCTTTGAGTCTAGTTCCTTGACGGGGATTTAAGATCATGGACCATAATCTATTTTTGACTGCAGTATCAAAGTGATTTAGCCTTGCTGTTTGTTTTCTTGTTTTTTGTTCTTTTAGTCAAAAGCCCTGGGGGGTTTTTTGGTGATCACATCTCCAAGGAAAATCCAGCTTGTCCCAAATTATTTATTTAATTAGATTTTTATCCCATCTTTATTACTTTATAAGTAGCTCAAGGCAGGAGACATACATAATTCTCCTTTCTCCTCCTGCCTTTCTCACAACAACCCTGTGAGGTAGATTGAACTGAGAGAGAATGACTGGACCAAAGGCTTTCATGCCTAAGATTTACATTTCCAAGATGAGCTAAAATTTGTCTGACTTTCTTTCTTTCCTTTCTCTCTCTTTTCTCTTTCTCTGTTTACTGTTTCACTCTCACTTTCGCTACATCTCTCTTCTCCTTCCTTTCTCTCTTTTTTTTTATTTTTGTTTTTCTTCCTTTCTCTATGGCCTGGCATGATTTGAAATATGCTGAGTGTTCGTCCCAAATGCCCAAATTGAAATAATATATAAACATCTGTGTGGGTAGTGATGGGAATGTGAACTGAAGTGGTTTGATTAAGATCTTTCCTGAAGCCAGATGATCTCTGCTGGGTGTAAAAAGATCTGTTCATGTGTTCTGTTCTGAAATTCACAGGCTTTATAATTCAAATCTCAACCAGCTGCAATCTGTCTTTAGTAGTTTCAAAGCTTTATACCAAATCGGATACCTGTGGTCACCCACTTCTTAATTCATTTCCTTTTTTAATCATCCCAGAGATTATAGACAGAATAAACATTTTCGTACGTGTATTTGTTGAATAGAATTGCCACTGAGTCTTGCACAGTTATGGGCTGGCAGAGTTGTAGAATGGTTCATATCCATTTTGCCATGGATAAAAAAAAATTGCAATTTCAAGAATCAGGGAAGCCTCAAGGCTGTGATGTAGCCTCTGTGAATTTTCCTTCCTTAGAATTATTGTAGGAGAATATTGGTAGCTCAGGGTTGAAATGAGGGGTCCTTGGTGGTCTGTGAGCTTGGTTGTTTTCTTGCAGACATTTTATTACCAGACTAGGCAATATCATCAGTGCTAGTAAGGAGTGAGATTTGCTCTCAGTTTATCTTCTAGTGGCTTGTTTTGGTCTTTTTGCTTCTTCCCCATCTCCCTATCAGCAATCAGCACCCAGATGAGATAGATTAACTCCAAGGTTAACATCAAACCAACAAAGAGGTGAAAAAATACCCCTATCAAGGAACTGCCAAACTAACCAACAGTAAAAAAATAGGCTGTTTTCTTATAGAACTTTCATTACCAAACTAGGTAACATCATCAGTGTTAGTGGGGAGTGGAGCTGGTTCTCATTTTATATAAACCCCACTCCCTTCTAGCACTGATAATGTTACCTAGTTTGGGTAATGTAACGTCAGCAAGAAAACAACCAAGGTCAGAGAGCATTGTCATTGCATCAGAACTAATTAATGTCAAGCAAAGATTATAATCATGAAACCTGTTATCAAAATATTGATTCATGTATTAGAATTCCACCCTGCTTTTCCCATAGCATATATAAGATTCACTTCTCTGAGTTTGTCTCCACAGCTACAACCCTATGAACTAGTTTTTGCTGAGAAAGGGACCGGCCCAAAGTCACACAGGATGCTTCCAGCCTGAACGGGGATTGGGAACTAGATTCCTCTATTCCAGGGGTGTCAAACTCAAGGCCCGTGGGCCAGATCTGGCCTTCAGGGTTCTTAAATCTGGTCCGCGGGGGCGGCCTGGAAATAGCAAAGGACCGGCCCACGGTGGCTCTGCTAATGAAAATGGGCATGGCCTGTATGTGACGCATCTGGCCTGTGGGCCGCCAATTTGACACCCTTGCTCTATAATGTGGTTAAAACACATGAAGCATGTGATAGAAATGTAGATTAAAATTTAGATCCCGGCTCTGATCACCTCCTAGCGAATAATACTTTTACTTATTTTATCTGTAATAAAGCAGCAAGTACCCATTTAATGGATTTATCAGAATGAAATATCATTTAATAACTTTCATTCATAACAGAAGTCCTTGACTTACAACCATTCGTTTTGCAACCGCTTGAATTTACAGCCACACTGAAAAAAATGACTTAACAACTGGGGCTCATAGTCACAACCGTCGTGGCATCCCCACGATCATATGATCAAAATTTGGGTCCTGGGGTCTTGTGAGAAACACTGATCTAGATAATTTATTTAATTTATAAATAAATTAAATTTAATTAAAATTAAATTTATTTGCTGCCCATTTCACCATGAGGTGACTCTGAGTGACTTAACAATGTAAAAAAACAATACTGAATGTATGTTGAATTTACACATAAACATCATCTGATACAGGAACATAATACTGTGTAACATTTTAAGATGCTGTTGAATTATAAAAACAAAAGTTGGAAGGTGCCTTAGAGATTATGTACTCCGATCATCTGTCCAGTGTAAAATCTACCAGAACATCTTTGAAAGATGAACATCCAGTCACTGATGAAGGAGACTACACCTCGACCAGCTAAAAATTCCCATAGTTAGGAAATTATTCCCAATGTGTGGGGTCCTCGGTGCTTTCTGAGCTAGGTGGTTTTCTTGCAGACGTTTCATTACCAAACTAGGTAACATCATCAACGCCAGAAGGGAGTGAGAAGTACATTTCTGAAGTCTAGCCTGAATCTCTTTCCTTCTAGTTTAAACTCAATGATTCTAATCTTAAATTAAATCTATCCTGTACGATAAGGTTTCAGATATTTGAAGATTGCTATCATATCCCTTCTTAGTCTTTTTGTGTGTGTGTGTGTGGTTATGCTGGGGTTAAATTCTGCGTATAGATTAAATTAACAGAATGGGTTCCAGGTTTCCAACCAGAAGGAGTGCTACCTGATGGGACTTAGGAGGTGTACCTTCACTTTGGAAAAATCTCCACCTGTTTCTTAAAATTTGGTTGGTCCTGTCTCTTTTACTCTTTAGGAAAACATTAAGAAATTGGCTTTTTTCCAGTATGATACATAAGCCTCTCTGATTTGTTTGCTTTTGGTGTGTAGTTTTTGCTTTGCTCTTATTGATATTGTTGGTTTCAATTATAAATGGCATTTTTTTTAGTTTTTATCTATGTGTGTTGCCTGTGAGGTTTTTTGTTACTATAATTTTTTATTTTTTTTACTATTAATCTCTACCATAATAATAGCATCATTATCTTGATGTTGATAACCACCTGGTTTTATGGAGTTGGGTGCCTTCTAAATCAAATCAATTCAAAACATCTAAATCAGTAAATAAATACAGGTAATCCTGAACTTATGACCTCAATTGAGCCTAAAATTTATTTTGCTAAATGAGACAGTCGTTAAGTGAGTTTTGCCCCATTTTATGACCTTTCTTTCCACAGATGTTAAGTGAGTCACTGCAATTGTTCAGTTAGTAACACAGTTGTTAAATTAATCTGGCTTCCCTATTGACTTTGCTTATCAGAAGGTCACAAAAAAGTGATCCTGAGATACCGCAACTGTCCCACATATGACCCAAATTTTGATCACGTGACCATGGGACGCTGCAAATGTGAAAAAGGGTCATGTCACTTTTTTCAGCGCCGTTGTAACTTTGGTCAGTAAACGAGTGATTGTAAGTCTAGAACTGCCCGTTGCTAGATCCTTTAACCATCCCTCGTGAGGTTGGTCTCGGATCCTTCATCATCTTGGTAATCTTCCTCTGAACCTGCTCAATTTTGCCCTTGTGTTTGATTTGAGCGTGATCCTAATGTAGTCAAACCAGCATCACTGCGCCCAAATAAGTCCTCAGAAAGGCCTCTTCCCTACTTTAAGGAACCTGAATTTTTCCAGAAGCACAAAGTAGAGGTAGTTCTCAATGAGTGACCATGGTTGGAACCAGCAGTTCCATGGCTAAGCAACATGTTTCAACTGAGAGTGAAACATCTTGTGGTTCTGATAGACTTAATGGCATCTCTTCCCATGTGGTCATTAAGCAGTTGTGTGGGTGGGTTACGAAAGGCTTCTCCATTGATTCTGCTTTTTGTGAAGTGTTCAAATCTTGGTCATGAGCCAGCAAGGATGCTGCAATGGGTATAAGTAGAAGTATTGGTCGTAAAAACTGGGATTGTTTTTCAGTGCTATTGTTAACTTCAGACAGTCACTAAACAGGCTGTTGTTAAGCAAAGACAGCCTATATCTTTAAAAGAGGAGGACAATCCTAGATGGTTATGGAAGAGAGCTTTAGAGCAGGGGTCTCCAACTGTGGCAACTTTAAGACTTGTAGAGTTCAATTCCCAGAATTCCTCAAAGCTGGCTGAGCTTTGAGGAATTGCTCCTTTAGAGCAATTATAGCAATAGCACTGTATTTATACCTCCTATCAGGGCTTGCAACCCTCTCTAAGCGGTTTACAATGTCAGCATATTGTCCCCAACAATCTGGGTTCTCATTTTACCTACCTCGGAAGGATGGAAGGCTGAGTTGACCTTGAGCCCGGTGGGATTCAAACTGCTAAATTGAAGGCAGCTGGGAGCTGAATACTTAATTACTTAAGTACAGCGCTCTTAACCCCCTGCACCACCAAGGCCCTGAAATATTGATTTCTTGGCAACAATTTACAATTAGCTTTCTATCAAGGTTTTTCTTCCTGCCTAATGTATGTCACTATAACTGCCTGATGTTTTGCAAATGTCCTTAGCTTTTCAGGAAAGGTAGTTAGATAATGTCATGTATTATGATAATTATTTAGGTACTATGGCTTAAAATTATTTTCTCATCTGGGAATTAGAAGATGTTATTACTATCTCTTGTGATGACATAGTCTATAAATTGATTGTTTATCAGATAGAGATATGTGTATTTTCCTTTTGTCCACTCTGAACTGTTATTTTACCTTTTTTATGAACTTTTGTTCCATAAAACAAACATATTTGTTTCCTGAACTCCAATTTCTACCTCTCAAATAATATGATAATTGGAACATTCCTTCCATTTGAGTTTTTTTTATTCATTTTTCAATTTCCTTATCAGCTTTTCATACAGTTTTCATGGAGAATTGACATTGTCTTCCCTTCAAGTGTCTACTCCTCAAATAACCTCAGGTGTATTGCTACTTGTGAAACTGAACTCTGTATGGCTCTCTTGTTCCTCTGGCAAATTCTCTTCCGGAATATTGCATGAAACTTCATTTTCACTAAGCTGGCCTCAAATAGTCAGAAAATCTTTAGCATTTACCTCATGAATATTCTGGTTTTACTGATGTCCTCTTGTAGGTAAGCATATATTAAACCCAACTATTAATTTCCACATTAGATTAGACCCAATTATTCAGGATTTTTCTTGACTCATATGAAAGTTGATGCAGATACGCCATAATTGTGATGACTTTTCCCCTGCAGATAGCCATACTGAAGTGGACTGGGACAACTAGCCATGGCCAACTCACCACGGCTAGCTCGCCACAGCCAATTCACTGCAGGAAAACTTGCCATGGGACAATTCAACAATTCAGTTTAATTATTTAAAATAATTGTTTAAAAATATTTTAATTTTTGTCATTCACATTTCATTTTGTCACTCCTTTTTTCATACTTTCTTTTATTATTTTATACTACTCTTTCTTTGCTATTAAGATAACTCTTGTCCCGCAGTGAGTTATCCTGTAACGAGTTGACCATGGCGAGTTGGTCAAGACGTGTTGTCCTAGATCCATACTGCCTGCAAGAAATCAGTCATCTGAGAAATAATTATGAATGGAGCTTAGGAAGAGCATTCACATAACGAGTACTGCAGAGGTTTTTTATTGTTATGATTGTGTTGTATGTATGTATGTTGTACTGATTGGCTAAACAGGATTCAAGAGTTGAAGAATGTTTAAAAAGAACTTGGCAAGTAATTTGAGTTGCTGGCATGTATCATCAGGGAATCAAGTCTTGGCATGTGTTTCAGAATGCTGTATATTTTTAGTAATTAATGTTGGTGGGAGAAACTGAGGCTCACCTGTTGATCCTTTATAAGATTAGAACTTACTTCCATGGCATTTATGGGAAGGGGAATAATGGCAAATGACATCACACAAATGATATATATTTTTACTAGCTTGAATTGATGCAATTTATATAACATGTCCTTTGTATCATAACTTTGTAACTTCACAACTGTATAATTATTTTGATCTCATTAAGGCTAGTAACAAATGCCAATGACTAACACTTTTTGAGTTACCTTTATTTAAGTTTAACAAGTGAGTTACTCAATGATTAAAAAGGGGAGAAGAGAAACCTTCCTTCTATACTGTTCTGCCCAATGTATTGATTTGCATTGCTGGTTTTTGTTCCCGATAAAGGCAGAAGAATCCATTCATTTCACTTGCTATAATATCTGATTTTCTTGAAATTTAAGTTAATCCATATGTACTTCAGTTTGTAACTTTTTCAGCAAAAAAAAATTGGAGAAAAGATTGTATTTACTGTCAAGTGCATTTCTCCCAAGTTTTTTTTTAAAACAAAAATATTTTAAGGATTGCATAAGGACTCCCCAGCCAATTTCATGCCTGGATTCTTGGCTCTGAAAGGAGCTTAAGTTTCTTGTAACAATTCAATCAGTTGTCCACCCTGATTCATCCGGATCAGGAGAACGAGTCAGGGAAAAATAAGGCTGGTCCTCCCATTATTTAGAATATGAGGCCAGAATAATTAAATAATTTTAACATTCCCATGTTTGTGTCTTTGAATCACTTTGAGATTGGGTGAAATTTTCTAGAATATTACACTTCGAGAAGAAAAATTCCAAAAGCCCAAGAAATAAAGGGTTCTTTGTACTCCCTGAGCATGCCTGTTTTCTTGCAGACATTTCATTACCCAAACTAGGTAACATCATTGGTGCTATGAGCTTCCCTGAGGCAACCCTGAGCTACAAATATTGTCGTTTATTGGCCCAAGAAATCAGTAGAAGATGTTCTGAGCTATATAACTTTAATATACCTATTATCAAGATCTGTTTTTCAACATGTTATAACATCTTTTTAAAATGAAATTAGGAGAAAATTAAATTACTGTTAAGAAATAAAGTGTGTCAAATGTCACAGAATTTGCCACACAAGTTTTCAAGTTACATCTTCTGATTTTTGTTTAAAAATGATCTTTATTGTTGTGTTTTAAGAGAGAATTTAATGAGATGTGATGTTAAAAAAAGGGAATATGCATATGGATGGATTTTTTTTTTAAAGAGAGAAGGAATGCTGATAAGGAACCCTGTCCTGAAAGCTGTGAAACTGAGTGTCAGAAGTTAAAGACAGAGAAAAGTGTAAAAGAATGGTTCAGGAAATGCAATAAGGGA
Organism: Pseudoxyrhopus heterurus; assembly: GCA_032468235.1. NCBI lineage: Eukaryota > Metazoa > Chordata > Lepidosauria > Squamata > Pseudoxyrhopus > Pseudoxyrhopus heterurus. Next base: position 38,314 of record JANHJO010004831.1, on the reverse strand, counting down.
TCACAAACAGCTCTTAAGAAATCTTTGTACATTAAGGGAATAGGGATCAAAATCATAGATGTTGTTCAACCTGAGCAAGTGTAAACTGATGCACATTGGTACCAAAAATTATAATTCTGTTTATAGAAATTAATAAGAATTAACAGTAATTAATGAGGAAATAAATACTAAAGTGATCATAAACAGTTCAATGAAGGTATCCACACAGTGTGCATCCACCAGAAAAAGAGGTCAAAGCATGTCAACGCTCATAAGAAACATTACTAAAATAAATGTGTAAATATCATCAAGCCCTTATATAAATCAATGGTGTGACTGCACCAGAAATATGGTATGCAGTTCTGGTTGCCACACCTCAAAATTGATATAGTTTCTGTGTGCTTTCAAACATCAAACAATGATAAAAAGTGTTGATAAATAATACACAAGTACTTGCTCCTCAGTTTATTCTGGCAAATCAAGCTGTAAATGGGAAGATAGTTAATGCGCTCTTGTAACACTAACTTCATCAAATAAAAGAAAAATGAAATGAACAAGTTGTTCCTCAGAATATTAATTTATATTTATCTTGAACGTAAAATGTACTGCTTACTCATAAAAGATATATAGCAAGTGCAATAAGAAAACCCCAGGGATTTGATTATCAGGAGATAATCTGTCTGAAAATTAAAAGGATTTGATTCTATTATATGCTTAAGAAAGCTTCTGGGGCTTGATTATATCTTGCTAAGTTTACCCTTATTGGATCTAATTGCTTTTCTCTGGATACAAGACTACATTAATTGAATTAGAGCTTGATCTATCTACCATTGGCTCTTATAAACATACACTTACTTTTTACACTTAATTAATAGAATCTTGGCTCTATTCCTGAATTCAGAGAATTCATTGAATGAGCCAAACTTTTTATTTCAATTTTCCAGTTGACTAATAATAACGAACAACATCTATATCAGAAGAGAGAGCTCATCCGGTGTAGAAAAGAGAACAAGTGGTCTCAGAGGATTCACAAGCCAAAAACAGATATTCACCAGTTCTGACTCTCCACCCTTCAGATCATTTTTGCAACAATAATGGCATTTCCCTTTCTGCTTAATGGATTCTTCAAGGAAGAATTGGAATCCAATGATACATCATTACACATGATGGTATTTCCTCCCTAAACCAGTTCTCTTTTCATTTCAGCAGAGAAAAGGCAGACTGTCACCAGAGGTTTTTAGGGAATGAAATATTGGTCTTGAAAGGATATAATGCCCTGTTGGAGGTCACTTCCTTCTATCCTTTCAGCAGAAAAAGGGAAATATCCATCACTGCTGAAATAATATTTGTAGGAGAAACCCCCCCCCCCAAGGGTATACATACTCTTAGCTCAATTCTCTTCTTCTTTTATGTTTCCATACAATCATTCAAATGTTTCCATCAGTCCTCCAAACACAGAATTCCAGCAGTTTGAGAACACATTGTTGCTATAAAAGATATTCCTCTGGTATCATTGCTTTTTATTATCTGAAAACCACATTTCACTAGTTTTGCACAGTTGCATTGGTTGGGCAATGTTCTAAAATGGTTGTGGAGAAGTATGATGAAAACCAACACAACACATTATTTTATAATCAGCAGAAACAAGAACTGCAAAGGAAAGAGGGCTCTGGAAGCCACCAATATAAGCCACAGGCTATCCGCAGTCCACAGGCTATCCGTTACTCAAACATCTTTTCACATTTACATCGGAAGAAGTTTCCAACCCAGAGGGAAAAATGGATTGTCTAAAAATTTCCCAATACCAATGAGATTATTTGTAATGACAAATTACTTACCTAGCTAAACATTAACTACTCAAACTACTGAGATGTCATTGGAGGGAAGCCGATTTGTTGACATGATAAAAGACGGATGTGCATAACATTGGCAGGTATACTGTGCAGAGTGCAAAATTCTACAGTGTTTGTGCAGTAATGTGGTTTGGTGCCAACTGTCAGCCAATCATATGTCACCATGGAGGTCTTGAGGATGTATAAACAAATTAGTTATAACTACCTGAATTATAACATTTTCCATTCATACTCATAACCTAACCTTCTACATAATGTGTACTGTGTGTTAATAAAGCAGCATACCCAGATGGAGTCTCTCATTATAAGCATATCACACACTCCTGGACATATGTCCAAACATCTGTTTTGTCTGAAGTTAATGAACTCCTCCTAAATTTGTTTTCTAATAAATTTCCCATACTATCCACATAAATGCCTTTGAGCTCTTCCTTGCACTCACTTAGGAGCTTATCTTTCACACTGCACTTGCTTCCTGCATTATATTTAACTATTCCTTGAACAATATTTTTATAGACCTCACCTAAAGCTGTCTTGTACTGAGAACACAGATCGTTCTAGACAAGCTGACAAAGGCTTTCTAAACTGTCAGAGGCCTATGTACATATCAAAACATATAACAAGTAATATAGGTAGATAGATGATAGTGGATAGCTAGATAGACAGACAGACAGGTAAATTTCTTCAGGTATAGATAGATGGGGGTGCTTAAACCTCACCCTCTGGAGTTTCCTCTTTGGAGAAATGTGGATACTGTCAAAATGAATATTATTCCCAGATTAATTGATATTCTGAGAGGAATTTCTGTTCAAATAGTTGGCAAACATTTTCACAAAACAAAATGTTTAGAAAATGTTTATGGGGTCCTTTGATTCTAAGAATATCTTTAAAGAAAATCAGTTACAAATTAATGAAGGAGGTTTGGTTTTCCATCTATGGACCTATATAATTAGGCTTACCTATTGTCAAGTATTAAACCCTATATAGATAATAGATAGATAGATAGATAGATAGATAGATAGATAGATAGATAGATAGATAGATAATAGGTAAACAATAGATAGATAGATAGATAGATAGATAGATAGATAGATAGATAGATACCGTACTTGCATAATATTGAATTGATAATTATATATAGACTTTTAATTCTTTATTGCTATAGCAATAGCATTAGCACTTAGACTTACATACCACTTCACAGTGCTTTACACTCCTATCTAAACAGTTTACAGAGTTAGCATATTTCCCCCAACAATCTGAGTCCTCATTTTACTGACCTCAGAAGGATGGAAGGCTGAGTCAACCTTGAGGCGGTGAGAATTGAACTGTTGAACTGCTGGCAGCCAGCAGTCAACAGAAGTAGATTGTAGTACTGCATTCTAACCACTGCAACACCATGTAGTATAACAACCTATTACAGTCTTATTAATTTTTATCAGTTGTATTTTTTCAATTATGTTAAGCACTTGCTATATGTTTTTGATAACATGTATGTTTCATGCTTTTTTCCTGCTATTTTAAAAGGAACAAAAACATTTTTTTTAAAAAAAGAGCCTTTCCCTGGTCTTCTTTCTCTTGTCTGCTTTCTCTATAGAGGTTGGCTTTCAAGAGAGGTTTACATGGTTATTGGTTCACATCAAAGTATCATTATCTAACCCTGCCTATAATTCTTAAAGCTTAAAAATCTGAAGATCCGCTATGCTTTTTGTGTGAATGAATCACCCTGAATCAAATATCTCTCCATCTATTTATTTGGGGTCTGGATTCCATGGCTTCAATTTGCTTTGATAAAAACCCCTTCTAGAGATAATATCAGTTCCATTGAGAAAAAAAAGGCAGTATAATTGTTCTTGACTGGCATTCACAAGTCAAGCTACTGCAAATGTTAGGGGAGGCAAGGCAGGTATGAGGACAGGAAGATTCAATTCACTCACTGCTTCCCAAAACAGCTTCAGGGGAGAGTTTTGTTGGAGATTACACCAAAGCAAAACACCCCTTTAAGATTTTCACAGCCTTAATAACTCACAGTATAGCTTTAGATCAAGATGCCTTTAAAAAGAGACAATCTTATGCTCTAACCTTCTGTCAATCAGTTTAGGAAAGAAAATAAAAAGGATGAATTTTTCTGATGAATTAACCTTAGTTAACATTTCATTTGTGACTGAAGATTCAGATTGACATGATTCGAGCTGCAACCAAAAACAGTAATCCTAATAACTGCACTTCAAAACAAGAGAGCTTAAACATAAAGATGCATAGCATTAGAGTGCATACAAGAAAATGAATATGCTTGGGAGTATGTCAGCTATTTCTCTCCCTGGGCACAATGAGAATATATCTGCTGAATATAACTCTTCATTGGCGACAGGAAGGGCATCCGGACAGTTGCTCAGACTCCATTCAGTTGCCCAGACTCCAACCCGCAAGGGGTCATTAAATGATGATGATTATTCATTGCTACAACAACAAATCTAATGGTGACCTAAGCGTTTTTCATAGTACTATGTATATTTCTTGGAACTGAACATAAATAATTGAAAACTAATATGTGGGAATGTCCTTGAGAGATAAGAGGAGAAGGGACAGAGTAGGCAACAGACCAGAGGCATTTGAGGCCAGCTGAACATAGTAAATGTGTCAGAAAGGATCCTCTCTAATTTCTTGGACTATAAAGGTAAAGTGGGGGAAAAGTACTTTTAGATATACAGTGGATGCTTCTGTTCACGACCAAATCGGTTCCCGACCAAAAAAGCCAGCTGAGTTTTGAATCAGTTCCTGACTCAAAACTTGGTTGGCAAACAAAAACAGTGCGGAAAGATTCCTTTCTGCACTGTTTTCCCCTTTCATGCATGCGCAGGATTGTCTGCGCATGCACAGAGAGTGTCGCTTCGGAATGCAATCAAATCGGTCCACGACCGAAGTCTGGGAATGGATTGCAGTCGTGAACCGAGGTTTGACTGTACAAGATTCTGCTATTGTAACTTTAGTACTTCTTGTCTGGACCACCTTTAGCAAAATAAATCACAGAATGTACAGTACAACATGGATAACAGCTTACACACACACACACACACACACACACACACTTATGTATGTATGTATGTATGTATGTATATATTTTACTATTATGACTTTAGTCATGCAGACCTAGAAACCTAGGTAGGATTTTAGATTCTGTTTTCTATTTACTCTAGAATTAAATGAAAATTATTTTAATACAATTATTGTCTGCTGAGTCTGAGTGGTGTGGTGGCGCAGATGTGGAGTTTTTACTTCATAATCAGGAGACCGTGAGTTCGATCCTAGGCAGGGGCATATATTTCTGCCTCTAGGCACAAACTCCGCATAGGCATCAGGAAGGGCATCTGGCTAGCAAATTCTCCAATCAATTACCCTAACCCCACCCTTAAGCAAGGGATTGCACAGTCATTAAAAGAAAAGAAAAGTCTTTTGAGTCTTTGTTTTTTTTGCTTTCCTCAACATAGCATAATACCTGAATTTAATTTGAAAAGTAAAAATTCTAGCTTGTGTCATTCTTTTTTCTTAGACCTTCAACATCTACAAGATTTCATTAAGTTTCAATAGTGTTAATTTGGAAATATGACATTTACCTCTTATGAAACCGGTCTGCAAGTCCATTTCTTATAGGAAAGTGGGAAAAAGAAATCTCATTTTCATATATTGTGAATTCTATTTCTGCTTTCTCAAATAGTCCTTTGAAAGAGCAGTGCCCTGGAAAATATATGGAGGTTTTAATATTAATAGCTTGCCTGATGTCTACATATAAGTGAAATCATAGTTGACAGAAGATTTCCATCACAAACAGGTTTCATACTAGAGCTACTGTATGAGCTACTTGCCGATAGGTAAAGGAGTCCCTGTGGATTTTGCTCCATTGCCGATCCCAAGGGACAGTGTTCATTTCTGTTTTAAAGGCCATTAAGCCAGTCCTGCCTAAAGATGTTTCCATGGTCATGTGGTCACATGATGTCCCAGAGCACTGTTATCTTCCCACCAAAGTGGTACCTATTCATCTACTCACATTCTCATGATTTCTAACTGTTAGGTTGGCAGAGGCTAGGGCAAGGACAGGAGTTCATCCTATTGCACGATGCCCAGGTCTTGAACCTGAACTTCAACTTTCCAGCCGACAAGCCCAGGTCTTAATTGCTGAGCCGTCATCCCTCAGATTTGCTGACGTGAATTTCTTTTTATAGAATTAAAAAAAAAAACTAAGAAGCACAAGTAGGTGCAAGTGTGCTTTTATCTCATAAAAGTTGAAGAACTACATTATCAGCTTAAACCAAATAAGGAATCAAATTAACCAATTAGCGACTAAAGCTATGCTTCATTCAATTTAAAGAGCCATGGTACAGCAGTGGTTAGAATGCACTACTGCAGGCTACTTCTGCTGACTGCCGGCTGCCAGCAGTTTGGCAGTTCAGTTCTCACTGGCTCAAGGTTGACTCAGCCTTCCATCCTTCTGAGGTCAGTAAAATGAGGCCCCAGGTTGTTGTGGGCGATATGCTGACTCTGTAAACCGCTTAGAGTGGGCTGTAAAGCAGATATAAGTCTAAATGTTATTGCTATTGCTATTACCCTAACTGTTGGACTTCACAAAATAAATGTTGCAAATATTCCATTATGCGAAAATAGTTTTTCCTTATGAAAGAAATATAAATATTTGTTAGGATTTTATACTGAATGTTGCTAACCTTTTCCCCAATAAAATTCTTAAATGCTTAGCAGGTGGAAGTCAACAGTTTTGTTTGTTTGACTGACTCAGATATAAAATAAAGTTTCTGGGTTTCTACCCAGCTAGACTCCAGCTAGAAAACAAGGAAAAATAAACAACTGACTACTTAGTAGTATTGAATGCAGTTTAGTATGCTTACATTTCACACAACACTAAAACTCTCTGTCTCTCTCTCTCTCTCATAGGTGCCCGAATGAATGCGCGTGTGCATAGGCACACACACACACACACACAAACTGCAGTGTATGACAGTCTAATTCTCTCGGCTAGGTAAGCATTCCTTGATGTGTTCCCTGAAAATATATGTCCATGTTTAATTGCTAAGCACAGCAGCATTACTACTGATAGAACATAATTCACATTTTCAAATCATACATTGCAATAAAATAACAGGATTTAGCTTGCTAATGATGAAAAAAAGTGTTTTCTCCCGTGCACCTATCAAGCCTGGCATTACTTTTTTAAAATGATGAAAAGCTTATTTCAGTCGAACTGCAGCTCTATTGCTCAGTACAGCAGGAGGTGATACGTGGCATCTTTGATTTGCTTCTTCTTACATCCCCTGGTTATCCTACTACTTCAGGGAAAATGAGCTGTAGATGCCTTTTTTCTTTTCCACTAGATATTTGAAATATGTACCTGTTACCCAGGACAACAAGCCTGGAACCAAATAATTCTATAAGCTGATCCCATCCTAGATAGGAATTTCCAAAAGAATAATAATAATAAAAGAACCCTCCTACTACTGCATAATGTTCATTAATTATAGGCCATTTGTGTAATAAATTATTTCCCCCCCTGAATTTCACTGTTCACTTTCTATATTGGCAGTTATGGCAAAGAGGCAGCATAAACTTTCAATCAGCATTGTTTTTCTCAAACTTGGAAACTTTAAGACCCATGGATATCAACTTCATGCTGGCAGAGGAATTCTGGGAGTTGAATCCACACCTCTTAAGGTTGTCAAATTTTAAAATCTCTGATTTAGCATAAAGAATTTTATGCTGCCCATTGTGGTTGTTTATAATACAATAAAGGTAAAGTAAATAACATTTTTTTTTTAATAAATGACATTAATTAATGCTTATTGGGAAAAAATATTGAAATTGAAAAAAATAATAATTATCCTGCGATCTAGTCTAGAGAAAAGAAGGACTGGGTTGACACAATAGGAGTATTCCAGTATTTGAGGAGCCATCACAAAGCAGAGGGGTGGTCAACTTATTTTCCAAAGTGCCAGAAGACAAGACAAGAAAAAAATGGATGGAAACTAATCAAGGAAAGAAGCAACCTGGAATTAAGGAGAAAATTACTAACAGTGAAGACAATTAACCATTGGAACAGCTTGCCTTCAGAAGTTGTGAATGCTTCCTCACTGGGGGTCTTTAAGAAGAGACTGGACAGCCACTTGCCTGAAAAGGTATAGGGTGTCCTGCTTGAGCAGGCAGTTTGGACTAGAAGACCTCCAATGACCCTTCCAGCTCTATTTTGATTGAATGATTGATCTCTTGCATGGCAACTGAAGGCATCACTCTACCCATGAATGTCTTCCTTTGCTTCCAAGGGCTTTCTGTTTTAACTGTCCATTGAACTTTTGTTTTGTTTTTTAAATAAAAGGAAAACTGGAATACTGCAAAAAAAAAAAACTTGTTTCTATTGCCTCTTGACCTCATAAGCAAGAAAGTTGGCAGATAGCAGTGTAGTAAATTGGTGCTTTGTTGCTAGTTATGTTCCTCCTGCCAGCCATTGTGTGAATAAGTAACTGTTCCCTGCAGCCATTTTGCAAAAATAGCTACAACATATTCTCACAATTCTAAATTTGCCCATCAGCAATTTCAGGGTTGCACACTTTTCTGTTTTTTAATGGCAAATAATCCTAACGAGATTTTAAAAATACATAAATTTGGTTGAAATAATTCAGAATTAATGACTTTATTTCAATTTTAATTTGTAATTCATTATATCTGGATTAGTTATAACTGGAACTCTTACAATTTTTCTGTCAAATTAAGCAAATTCATACCCTTAAGAGGATTTTCAATACTGTTCCTCAAAATATTCATCATGTGCATCCATATTAGGAAGAAGGAGAAGGAGTTGTTACAAGAATCCGACAAAAATAACATAGAAACAGCGTGAAAAGATTTCATGTTTTTATATAAAACTCAATTTCTTATCTTCTTTTCTCCAGTTTAGATTCACATGCCTGGTCAAATGTGAATATTATACTCTAAAGTGGCAAAGTTTGAGAATATTTAGTTCAGCTTGGCAAAACTGGCAGGGGAACAAAGTTCAAATTATGTATTTTAACTGAAATATCTGCATTTTGGAAAAGATGTGTAAAGCTCCTGGTTTGATTTCAAAATGTTGAGAAGCTGGCATGGGATTTTGTAATTCTGCTTCACTCTTAAATACAGTTCCAGGAATTAAAAGAACCAAGGGAATCTTAAGAACTTATGCATTTATTAGAATATAATGTTTTGTGAACTAAATATACTTAATCAGATGTATCTTATGAAGCAGATGAAACCAACGAAAGACCATGTCTTAATATATGTGTTGCTTCTTAAGGCTCGATCAGATTCTGATGATTCCTATGCAACAAGTTCAAACTCTGAAAATCCTTATAAATAATGCAAAACGAACCAAAGATAATAAAGTTTCTCAGACAATGTTGCTCATACGCTGAAGACAAATACACTAAATATGTTGGAGGCATTCACACATTCAGTTAGTCCCAAGTGTTGGCCTCTGGAGAACGGAGTGTGTTTAAAAGGATTTCCACCCCATTTAAATCTGGTTTATTGGGGTTGGACCAAATCAGCAAGGTTCATCTCCATAACTATTAGCTCCCACTAAGGAAACATCAGCCAGCCATGCATTTACTAAAGCTTCGAGAATAAAATGTAAATAACTTCTTTATGAAGTGATTTACAAATTTAACAAGAACTTGTTAAGGGAAAGGGCTGGAAAGGGCAAACAAGAAAGAAAAGTATTCCTGTTAATAATACATCGAAATACAGTTATTATGACTTGATGTGCACCTCAATTTCATTTCCCCAGGGGATCATTGCAAGGCAGATGGCCTGTGATTATAGAAACCATGGCCAGATTGTATAATCATCTTTTTAAAGCCATTTAAGCAAGCAGCCAACAATTAATGGAAGAAAGCTTTATCAGAGTTTATATGAAACATTGCCTTGGTATGACAGCTAAATGAAATCTTCATATATACAGTACCTTGTCTTTACACCATCTAAGGACCAGGTAGAGCCAAAAAAAAAGAATCAGCACATTTTGTGCTGTGTATCACACACAACATGTTTCTTTCTGTCAAGTCTTCTTGCTTGGCTCTGATGAGGTCTCTGTCTGAAAAACTATTTTTCCAGACCTGCAGTTCAAGTGAGACTTGTAAGGGTCTTGCTCTCTCATCACAGGCTCTGCCTACCTAGCCGGGAAACCACAGAGTGAATGCAGCAGTGATTGTTTTCAATGATATTTGCTGCCTCCTCCTACTTTTCCTCTCCTCAATCAGAGACATCAAAGCAAAGATGAAAAGAAGAAAATGCCTTCCACTTTCTGTTAGTAAAAGAAAATCACCAGGACAATTTAAACCCAGCAGTTGGTAGCAAGTCTTCTGGGAGCTAGCTACAAGATTGCAAATCCAAGATAAAATCTTACACCAATACTGGTATTTATTTTATTGGGAAACATGCAACTTCCTGTTGAATTGATGGATGTTTAGATTGATCACTGATGATGTATTAAAGACTTAAAACTTTTTGTAACAACAAGAATAACTATTTATTTGTGAAAACAATAAATTAAAATAAGAAACCTTATCTTTCCTACAGTTATATTATTTACACTATTATATACAAGAAATACAGATTATTAACAATTATACAAATTACCTCAGTAATTAGAAATGTAGAGTTCACAAGTACCTCAGTTCATGTTCTCTCTCTCTCTCTGTCTTTGTCTCTCTCTCTCTCAATATTATTTTGGATGTTGGGGGTAGAGAATGTTGCTCAGGATTTAAGAGTAAAATAAATGAAGGGAAATAAGTAGGATAATCCAAAATGGAGATTCGACCCTGAGAAAAGACTGGAAAAGATTTGGGAAAGGCTTTTTTGTATATCCAAATTAATATAATACAAGCCCAATTTATTGTCAATCTTCTTTAAATTAATCACAACTTAAAATGCTTTAGAAACCTGTTTACTCAGTATTTCCTGTTTCCCATTAGGTAGAAAGTGTGTAATTAATGGAGACACAAAATGGTCAACCAGTCTAAACACAGAATACTGAAAAGGTCAGTGTAGTAGACACAACAGAAATTTATAGATGGCTGTGATGTTAGAATGTTTGTGTACCTTTCAGAATCTAAAAACAATAGCAAAGAGAACAGTAACAGCAAATTAATTCATCCTCTCAATAAAGTATAATTGTAATATGGAAAGAATAACATCCAGTTGTGCTGTTCATTATATATTTAAAAAGATAAAGTCAGGGATTTTTTTAACACCCAGTTCCTTCAAAAATCTCCAGGAAACAAACTCCTTTTCTCCATTGCACCAACAAAACCTTTTTGATTGTGGTCTCTCTCTCTCTCTCTCTCTCTCGCTCTCTCTCTCTCTCTCTCTCTCTCTCTCTCGCTCTCGCTCTCGCGCTCTCGCACACGCTC
>JANHJO010004823.1:12411-30354 GCA_032468235.1 Pseudoxyrhopus heterurus | reverse complement strand
AGGATGGAAGGCTGAGTCAACCTTGGAGCTGATGGGATTCGATCAGCCAAACTGCTGATCTGCAGTACTCTGTTCTTGCCACTTGAGCCACTGCAGCTTCTGTAAATCGCCCATATGCACTTCTAGCCTTGAAATCTGTATTTCTCCTCTAGTTTTGCAACTAAATCTGGACATCCTTTTTGCTCTTAGATAAATCAGGGGTTAAATTTATCTGCTAGACCAGGGGTGTCCAACCTTGGCAAGTTTAAGACTCGTGGACTTCAACTTCACAACATGCTGGCTGTGGAATTCTGGGAGTTGAAGTCCACGAGTCTTAAACTTGGACACCACTGTCCTAGGCACTCTTTCTCATTCTTTTCTAGCACTGTTGAGGAAGGAATGGTTAACCCCCTTTTCAGTTTCAGAGTTCCTTGGTTTGTTATTTTTTTTTCTTTGAACCATTTTGTCACTTGCTGGTAGAGAGTAGTATATTTGCCTCAGATGTTGAGAGAACAATTCATACTCTCCAAAAAGGACTCTGTTAATTCCAAATCTTGATTCCATATGTGCTGTGGTTTGTATTGCCAGCATTTTTAGAAACGTGGTAGGAGCCATGTATAAATTACCAGAATTGATGACAACAATTGCAGATGATCAAATAAGGATTACAGAGTATTTGGGAGCTGTTACACAAACTATTGAGCATGATGTAGCCTCTTTTGAACTTATTTTAGCTCTATTTTTATTTGAGATGTGCATTTGTCTTACTTAAATTTCCAAATAAAAGCTGGGAGATTAAAGGGTGGATTGTGCTTAAACACTATTCCCATAATTATCCATAACTATTCTGGAATTTGAACTAGTTTATGTTTGCTTTTTTCGGGAACTGCTAATTATAATCAGTGATGCTCTTTTCCTTTCATCTCTAACTCTAATTCCTTTTTGGAAAACACGACTAAATTTTCGTAGACTTCCGTGGAGATCTTTGCACTCACTGTCTTTTATCAGAGATGTAAAAGAGAATCTATAGAGCAAGATATTTACTTGGATGAATTCCATGAACCTTAGTACCGAGTATTGTGGATGTGTTATCTTCCCTGCTGAAAGATCAGTTGTACAGCTTTGGCGGGGCGGAGGCTGTCTTAGATTTCATCGACCTCCTAGAAGGCCAAGAGATGCTTTGTCCAGAAGTGCCTTTATTCAGCTGCACCTGGTGAATTGGATGCCATTAACATTCGAGAAAAAGAAAACATCTGGCTACAGTGATTTGTCCTTAATCATTTTTCATCCTAATTACAGGAACACGCACAACTCTATACAGAGCATTTTGATAAATGTACTGAAACTCCAGTTCCAGTCAAATGTGGCAGCTGTATTTCATCAGTTGCTTGGTAGACACATTCTCCTGGTTATGATACTGTTTCTCATTTGTTTCTGGACTTATCTCAAGTTACTGGCTTTGTTAACCAAAGTCCTAAAAGATATCAGAATAACAGAGTTGGAAGGGACTTGGAGGTCTTCTAGTCCAACCCGTGCTCAAGCAGGAGACCCTATATCATTTCAGACATTATCAAATTTATTTGCCACCCATCTTGGGGTTTAATGTGACTCATAAAATACTCCTTCCCTATGAGATTTCCCACAAGTTACCATATACACTTGGATCCCTTTAATTTCTCACTCTCTAGATAAGTCAATTTGGTAAAGGTTATAGACAGGGCCTTTTCAGGGGAAGCCCCTCCCCCTTATGGAAATTGCTCCTAAGGCTGATGGTGGTGTCATTTGTTCTGCCAACTGTTCAGTGGCAGCAGAAACATGTATCTCCTAAATTTCCTAAGTAGTGAATCTAAAGTTTGAAGTGAAAGTGGTGCAGTGGGCTTAAGCTGTGGTCATTCTTTTTCTAATCCTTACTTCTTTATTTTTCTTCGAACTGTGGTATATTTCTGATAATTTCACTTGCCCCTTCCAATGCTTTTTCCTTACTCTGTGATATCCTTGGAACTTCAAAAGAAAAGAGGAAGGTTTTTCTGGGGTGAGTCAAGTCAATCAGTCCCTCCCACCCATCCCCCAACTTTTATTTGGCATTGGGATCAACCCTGTAGTCCCTTGGGCCGAGTCTCTAATGATAATATAGGGTGGAGACATATACAATATAGGGTGATTTCCACCATCCACTCATTAATATTTTCTGTGATGTATGGAAATAACAAATTAACAGAGTTGGTAGGGACATTGAAGGTTTTCCAGTCCAACTCCTGCTCAAGTGGGAGACCTTATACCACTCTGGACAAATGGCTGCCGACTGCCAACAGTTCGATTCTGATCAGCTCAAGGTTGACTCAGCCTTCCATCCTTCCAATCCAGATTGTTGGGGACAATACACTGACGCTTAGAGAGGGCTGTAAAGCACTGTGAAGTGGCATATAAATCTAAGTGCTATTGCTATTTCTATGTTCCTCACTGAACACCAGAACACCAGAAAATTACTTCCTGTAAATAGAACGCGGTAGTTGGAAATGGATGTCAGCAGACTTAATTTTGGGCCTCTCGGGTAGACCTCCAGAGATAAAATAACTATTAAAAAAATGAGAGGTTGATTGCAGCTTTGCAGACTGTGCTGGGTTTGTTTATGTCATTTTTTTTTCACTTTCCACTTGATAGTCCTTCAGCAAGAGTTGGTTTACATATGAGGCTTGCTAAAAATACAAATTAAATGTAACGCTCAAGATCTCGTTGTTATTCAATTTCATTTTGTTTCATTTCATTTCACTTCTCACTTCCATCCAAATAGATGTTGGAGAGTTCACAGATAATTAGTATTGCAAAACCATGATAATAAATGATGCAGCATTTAAATTTTTTTAAAAAATCCTTCCTTTATTATTTTTATAAATAACTCAAGGCGATGAGCATACCTAACACTTCTTCTTCCTCCTATCTTTCCCACAACAACAACCCTGTGAGGTCAATTGGGCTGAGTCTGCTAAACAATTAAATCTTAGCCAAGTAATACAGTCACATGTACATATGACTAATACCGGTAGCATTAGCTTAAAAGCAAAAATAAAGATAATAAAAGTTTGCTTTGTTTTTTGATGACGCATGCTTATATATGCATGTCGGAAGAGATTGAATCCTGTTGGCACGCTGGAACTATTATTATTAAATTGTGACATTTTAAAAGTTATTCCTATTTCTATTTCAGTTCTCTAACAGACAAGCCTTAATTTTACCTTCTCTTCATAATAATAAAATGGACATCACAGTGACCTTCTATTTAATTGTAAAGGGAAAGTGATATCTTGGAAACCTTTTTCGTATTAACAAATGCTGTCACTTTTTATGAACTGAAGCATTGTTTCCTGAGAGTTCTCTGTCTTTGTATCCTAAAAAAATATAATTTTTCTTTCAAGCCTTTGCAACTGGAAAAAAAATATGGGATGTCCCCAGAGCACACACCAGCCAGCTCAGCTCAGCAAAAGTTCGGTGGGAGCCTCAGTGCCAGTACCAATTGCGCCACCTTCAGGACGGTGCGAGAATTTCAGCTGTTCTACCGCCACGGTTAGAAGGTCATTGGATCTCAACAGGGTATGTGTGAACGTTGTCTCAAAATACAGAGGTGCAGGATGACATGACCACGTATGTCTGTGTAACACATTCAGTGCATTTGATTGTCAAGGTGGGCTTTTGTTAAAATGTGGAAAGTATTTCTTATTAACGGTGTGTGCGTGGGGTGTATGTGAGCATGTTCCTCTCTTGCAGTAGCATCTTTTATGGCATTTTAAAAACCAATATATAGTTGTAATCAGACACTGTAGTAATCAGTGTCTTTAAAGTCCTCCAGTTGGGAAGGTAAGAAAAAAAATATAAAACTGAAAATTGCTTTTTTGACATTACCCAAGTTTTAAAAAGTATCAGCTCAAGATATACGGTATCTGCAGATTGTTGAATTACAAGAAAGTTCTAAAAGTTTCTCGGACACCTCTTGGATTCATTTCCAGATGCCTTTGTGTGGACCTTCCTGTCTGAGTGGCAGAATTGCTAATGCTTCTCATGAAAAATAAGACAGAGAAGAATGTCCCTAAGTGCACAGCCCCAATTTATAGTACTTCAGAGCTATTGATAATGTAGGGTTCTTCAAATTTGAGCTCTCAAATTGCAGTGGCCTGCGACTCTCAGAAGGTCCAGTCTGGTCTGACATCATCATCTTTATAAAATAGGAAATCAGAGCTCACAGATCCACCCTTCCCATTTTTAAAACGTCTTTGGTAAAATGGAATATATTTATCTCATCTTTCAATCCAGAAGGCCATCTATATTTTCCTTCAGTCAATCCTGCAGATTTGGCAGATCAGACTTTTTATAAGAAAAATGGGACAATGCCAGACTTTTGATAGCTCTGGAATTTCCCCAGTGATGAATTTCGTGTTCCAAATAGTGACTTGATTTTGTTCTATAAATTATTCCTTTGTTTTGTTTCTGTCAGGACAGGAGATTCGGAGACTATTGGGTGCATGCCCTCACGAAACAGTACCAGAGTTGAATAATTCACAAAATGGCTGCCTTGGTAACCGTGGCCATTCACAAAATGCCCATTTACCAGAAGGCACATGAACTATCAAGGATATTTTCTCCCTTTGCAGTGGACCTTTGTGAGATCAAAAAACGTTCTTGTAAATAAATACACTGGCAGAGGCTGATGCTTTGCATATGCCTGCTTTCTGTTAATATTTGAAATTAAAATAACCTTTAAAAAAAGATGCAACTCTGGGAACCCATCGACCCTGTCATGCTGTTCCAGGAAATGAAGAGATTTTGCTACGTTCTACTCAACTCTAAATTTATCCTCTTAGCAATTTTTTATGTTATCCAGCACCTTAGCTACTGTATCATCTTTGATATCTAACAGATTTATTGATAGTGTTGGTCCAGTGTTGGCAACTAACAAAATAATACAATTGGAAGGGACCTTGGAGGTCTTCTAATCCAATCCCCTGCTCAAACAGAAAACCCTATATCATTTTAGACAAATGGTTGTCCAGTCTCTTCTTAAAAATCTCCTGTGTTGGCACACCCACCATTTCTAGAGGTAAGTCATTCTAACTGTCAGGAAATTTCTCCTTAATTCTAGGTTGGTTCTCCCCTTGATTAGTTTCCATCCATTGCTTCTTGTCCTGCCTTCAGGTGCTTTGGAAAATAGGTTGAGCCCCTCTTCATTGTGGCAGCCCCTAACAGGAATTTCCTCCCTTTGTCTTCAGGTGTGAAGTACGCCCAGGACCTGAATTCCTTACTCGGTCATACATGTTCTTCGCCAACCGCCTCTTCAAAGCCTATCAGTTTTACTACGGTGACCCTTCCTGTAGAGAGCCCACCTACTCTTTGGTCATCAAAGGGAAAATCAGGCTCCGGCAGGCATCCTGGATCACCCTAGGGGCTACAGAAGCAGATTATCACCTTCATAAAGTTGGCATTGTCTTCTACAGCCAGAGGGCCATGCAGGAAACGGTTGCCCGCCTCAACCAAACAGGAGTGCGCTGCAGTGGATTTTTGCCAGCTGGACGGACTTGGGCTCCCGGTGCCCTCTATGAGCTTCTGAGTGCTAAAGGAGAAGAGGACTGCAACCCTGGCCTTGGCTTTGCCATGCATGAGCTTAGCCTGGTACGAGTGGAGAAGTATCACCAGCCCCTGCTCCTCCAGCACAACCAGGGGACCAGGCAGGTTGAGGAGCTGTATCTTGGAGACATTCACACTGAGTGGTCAGAGCGACTTCAGTATCGGCCTACAGGATATCAGCGCCCACTGCAGAATGCCATGGTAAGACCTATGCTTTCGGGGGATGTCCGTTAGAGTATTGTTAACTTGGCCTTTTATTGTTGGGTCCCACCAAAAGTCCACAGAAAGAATAACAGAGTAGCAGAGTTGGAAGGGACCTTGGAGGTCTTCTAGTCCAAACCCCCTCCCCGCCAAGCAGGAAACATCACATGTAGGCCACGCCTACCATGGCTCCGCAAAGATAAAAAATGTCACGATACATCACGATCCAGCAAGTGACGCGATCGAGTTTGACACCTGTGCTCTAAACCATTTCAGACAAATGGTTGTCCAATCTCTTCTTAAATGCCTCCAGTATTGGAGCACCTACAACTCCTGGAGGCAAGTTGTTCCACTGCTTAATTGTTCTGTCATGAAATTTCTCCTTAGTTCTAGGTTGGTTGTTTCTTTGATTAATTTCCACCCATTACTTCGTGTTGTGCCATCAGGTGCTTTGGAGAATACATTGACCCTCTCTTCTTCTAGAATGAGGCTAGGATAGAAGGAGTAGCAAGGAAAAAGTAGTACACCATTATTCCTTATGAAAATGTCATTACTAGAGGAAATAAGCCTGAATGTAATTAACAGCAGACCTGGAAACCCAACTCTTAATGCAGCTGAAATGTGATTCCTTTTTCTTTGCTTTGTTTTTACTCAGAAGCTTGGTTTCTTTCCCAGAATGTGTATTTTTATCAAAATCATAACTAATCAATTTAGAAAGATGATTGATCTTTAAGATAAGTTCGTTGCATTTCAGCAGAAAAACTCTCTTGAGCATTACCAGATGGGAACAGAAGGAAAGTGTAGGGAAAGAAGAAAGAAAACCAGATTTTCCACCTATTTAATATTGCAACAACTGGGGTGATAGAATAACACATCAACAAACCACCCTCCTAGACACATGGTCAGACTGGCATTAAAGTAGAGTTATCCTGGGCCAAAATCCCAGGAGGCATGAGTTAAACCAGATGGTAAACAGGAATGCTTTGTAAAATTAATTTAAAACCAGTCTGAGGTGTGGTGAAATGGAGGGACTTCATTGCAGCCCTTTAGATAATCAACTAACAGTTCTACATTTCGTATTTTCCATCCACAATATCACTGCTTGAAGAGGGTTAAATATTATCTATTTATATCCAAAGAGCTTTGTTTAAATGAAGGGGAGACGTTTTTTGACTTTAACGAAGGCTTTGCAAGTTACATTTGTTCTGAAGTGCTAGGTATCCCTAAGCTTAGGATAGCAAAACTCCAGCTAAGGCTTGGAAATACTGTACTCTAAACCAGCGTTTCTTATTTTGCTCTTTGAACCCTTTCCCAAAAGGCCCCCAAAGAGCTTTTGTTTGTGGGGGTTATATTTATCGATATTTTCCAGATTAAAAATTAAAATGGACTAATTCTTAGATTATTTATTGAATCTTGTAAAAAATATAAATATTAAACATTAGATATTAATATAAATAAAACATTTTTATGAAAAGGCGCTGTAATGATATGTGTACATTGTTTTAAATATTTGATATTATCTTCAATACCTGGCAAATAATTTATATTTTGTGGATCCCCAGAGGATCCTTGAAACCATTCCTTCTGAAGCTGCATGCATAGACAATCCAAGGAGAGAACTTGAGGCAGGTTCTGGAGACAGCCAAAAGCCTAGAAAGGAACTGTTGAAAAAAAGGAGGCAGATCTGTTCTAAAAGAGAGGATCTATGATACATATCGTACTCTATGCTCTTTTGTTCTAAGTAGAGTTTCCTTTTTCCTGTTACAGATATATAGTTGAGCAGTAAAGCACATGGTGACTGTACTCTTCGATTGCTCTGTGTGTTGCTTTATATAAACAGAATCCCTAACAGGTTCATACTTCTTGTGCAAAAGATCTCAGCTTCTCTTCCAGGCACCTGTAGTTTTCAGTAGCATTAGACAGCAGCCCTGGGAAAAACATAATTTTAGGGAACCTTGCATAGTCTTAGATGCTGCTAAGACTTTTGAGGAGAACCTTGAAAAGAGCTCCTGAACAAAACAAATACAGGTAGTCCTCGACTTACAATGGTTCATTTAGTGACTGTTTGAAGTCACAAGGGCACTGAAAAAAATGACTTATGATGATTTTTCACACTTACGACCGTTGCAGTATCCTCATGGTCACAGGATCAAAATTGGGACACTAGACAGCTGGCATGTATTTAAGATGGTTGCAGTGTCCTGGGGTCA
This sequence comes from Pseudoxyrhopus heterurus, assembly GCA_032468235.1. Classification (NCBI taxonomy): domain Eukaryota; kingdom Metazoa; phylum Chordata; class Lepidosauria; order Squamata; genus Pseudoxyrhopus; species Pseudoxyrhopus heterurus. The sequence goes on along the minus strand of JANHJO010004823.1, from coordinate 22,351 downwards.
TGCGATCCCCTTTTGTGACCTTCTGACACGCAAAGTCAAAGGGGAAGCCAGATTCACTTAACAGCCGTGTTACTAACTTAACCACTGCAGTGATTCCCTTAACAATCTCGGCAAGAAAGGTCATAAAATTGGGCAAAACTCACTTAACGACTGTCTCACTCGGCAACAGAAATTTTGGGCTCAGTTGTGGTCATAAGTCAAAGACTCCCTGTATTCCAAGCATACAAATGCCTGGGTTGGATACCACCTGGTTGCTAAGCTATCTTGTAATTCCATGTAGATGTATTTTAGGATGTTGTGTGCACTTGGTCATTTAGCGTTAGGATTATTTATTGGTTTTTATTTATATCCCGCATGTATTATTTTTATAAACTCAAAGACGGTGAACATATCCAATAACCTTTCTCCTATTTCCCCCACAACAGAAACCCTATGAAGTGTTGGACTGAGAGAGAATGACTGGCCCAAAATCACCCAGCTGGCTTAGTGTTTTAATATGAAGGATGAATCTGGTGATGGTTTTCTCAGTAGCTGGTTATTTCTACTGAGATATAAGAGTCTAATGCTCTCATTCTATGCTTTCCTCAAACTTTGTTGAAATGGGATATTCCTATAACCTGCAGAAACTTCTCCAGGACTGTTATTTCATCCATCCGTCCATCCATTTCCACACCAACACAGATAGACAAAGAAGACTTAACCCCAAATTGCTTCTATACAAAATAGCTCTTTGATTTTCCCCAAATCTGTGCCTGGTTTAACAAAAAAACAAAAAACCTCTCCTATTTTTGGGAAATTATCTTACATTATTAAAGAATTTCCTGCTTTAAAAGAGAACATACATATTTCAGTAATTACTGGGCTATTTAGTTATTACAGACTGTGTAGAATCAATGCTCCTTGTAGTGACAGTTGCAATAATGTGGTTAAAAATGTTTCAATTACAGCAGACTTCAGTCAACATGTCAAATTGCCCTGGTGCTGAGCTAAGTACAGTGTTACTTAAATCTCCTTCCCATACAAACAAGGCTGGCGTCTCTCAAAATCAACCATATAGAACAGCTCGTAGCTTATAAAAACAGGTATCATTCACCATAAATCATTTGGTGCCTACTATGATAATTAGAACAGGAGTTAACTTCTAATGCTGACCAGAAAACGATTTGAGGGACTACATCACATAGTTAGCTATAATTCCCCAGACCAGCAAGATTAGAAAAACACCCTTCCTTGTTGTGAATTAAAACAAACAAATACATTTTTATAAGATGACTTCTAAATCAGCCTTCCCACCTGGTGCTTTGTAGAGGTGTTTCACTACAACAACTATCATTTACTTGGCCTGATTTGGAAATAGGAGAGTTGTAACTCAGCACAGAAAAAGAAACATTTCAATACGCAGGCATCATATTACTTTGTCCACTAAGACGATAGTCTTGAAGTGGTTGGTATTCAGATGTTCTAATTTCTACTGCATTAAGACCAATGTCACTTTGTTATTTTTATTAGCTTAACAAATTCACGATATCAAAATTCAGCATATGTCTATGTTACAAACTTCTTCCCGCAGAGTTCAGTAAACCTTAAGCAATTTAGTTTTTTGGCTTCAGAACAGTCAAGAAATGTTTTATTTTGAGGGCAGTCAGAATAAGTAGTGCTAAATATTAATACAAATTATCTGCTGGAATTAGGGAAGTGAAAAGTGTTTTGGCCTATCCGGGAAAGTTTCATTGCTTATAGTTCAAACCAAGCTCCGTTAATATTTCATACTTTAGTGGGTTTTTTTGGCGTTAAACTGTGTTAAACGAAATCTCCCAGCAATTCCTCACCATGGATCATTGTGGAAAAGGCTGTTGTGAATTACAGTTTAGCACAGGGGTGCCTGCAGGTGTGATCAAAGCTCCATCTGCGCATCACGTATAAAACACAAATAGCATTTCAATTACACATCACTAATTCATCAACAGTGAAAAAGTCCTCTGTTGCTTCAAATTTGTCTTTAAAACTGAAACATGTTCTCTGCATGGTAGGAAACATTAGCAAAGCAATTAAAATGTTGTTGTCATTTCCTTCTGCAGCACCACGTTCATCCCTGCCCTGCCTGTGGGGTGATATACAGAGCGGACGAACATAACCCGCCAATATTACCAGCCAGACCTGAGCTTCCGATGCTGTTGAGCGGCCAATGGGTCAGCTCTCGCTGCGAAGTCCGCCCAGCTGTGCTTTTTCTTACCAGGTACTTCATCTTCCATGCCAACAACCGCAGCTGGGAAGGCTACTACCATCACTACTCTGACCCTCTCTGCAAGCAACCCACTTTCACCGTCTATGCCTTGGGTCATTACAGTGAGGGAGCCCCTTCCCGCATCGTAAGAGGAGGCACCGAGCTGGTCTTCAAAGTGACACATGCTCGAGTGACACCTATGGATCAGGTCACCGTGTCCATGCTAAACTCCTCTGACTTTGGGAGCTGCGGAGAGGCTGGATCTTGGCACATTGGGCAGGAGCTGGATGTGACCCACACCAATGGGTGCGCAGCCCTAGGTATTAAGCTCCCCCACTCCGAGTATGAACTCTTTCGCCTCGAACGAGATGGAAAAGACCGGAGCCTGCTCTTTATTGGTGAGAGACCAACTGATGGGTCAAGTCCTAACACTCTCAGTAAGCGGCCCACGTCTTACCAGTCTCCTCTTCTCCAGTGTGGTGGGCCTTTGGGAACTTTGGCAAAATATAGCATGCCACACGATCCAGAAAGATTAAGTGGTCAAGTGAACCATGGAGCACCAAAGACTCCCTTACCTCTGCTGGTGTTTCTCACTACATTACTGGTCAACTGGGATTAAAAGCTTACTTGTGGAGCAGCAGAAAATGCAGATAGCCTTCGGGTTTTGTGTAGCCATACCAAAAAATAAGCACACACTCAGAGGTAGTTTTTTTACAGGTTGCAAAAAAATAATAATGTTCTTTGACAGCTCTGTTTTCCGCTGCCGTGCTCGCTTACATACAGACATGTAAATTGGTTTTCTTGGGTTTTGAAGTGGAAAATCATTCACTTTTCATCAGGTGACTCAATGCACACAACTGCCTGTTTCTGAAGCAGTGTTCCTCAATCTCAGACATTTTAAGATGCATGGATTTCAATTCTCACAATTCAATTAAGCTGGGTGGAGAATTTTTGGGAGTTGAACTCCACACATCTTCAAGTCCCTAAACTGAGAAACACTGTTCTGAAGGGCCCAAAAAGATAGGAAAAGGTTTTCCTTAAAGAGACAGACACCTCATGGTTTAAACTTCTGTTGTGCATTGAAGAAATATTACTTCCACTAAATTTTCTTCTTGACATTGCTTCGTATTGATTTTATTGGTACGCAACCACCACTTTTTACAATGCAAAAAGTTATCATTGTTCAATTAATAAAGGATGAGAGAAATTGAATTCTAGGTGCCATAAGAAAGAACTGTGTGATGTAATGCACACAATTAAGAGCCTTAGGGAGGAGGCTGTTCGCCAGGGTGGATGGTCCATTTTAGCAAGGGGGAAAATGCCTTTCTTGGTAGACCAAATATGTAAGGAGGAGGATGTCCCATAATTGTTCTGTTGACCAATTATAAGCAGCTTTAAATTATCTTTGAAATAAAAATTGTATGGTTTTCAGTCCTCAGGGAAAATAAGCTAAAAAAAAAAGTAAGTAAGTAGATTTGTCACAATTCGTGGATGCCAACTTATTTATCTAAAAAGTTTTGTATTATGCTGAGCGTGTTGCTTAGGGTAAGGCTAAGCTTAGTGCTTGTGGAAGGGGAGATGAAACCCTCACCTGATTCTGTCAACAATGATGCGTGTGCATGGTATCTATTGGAAAAAAGCCAAGATGGCAGTCACGATCAAAGCCCTGTCCATTTTCCATGGGTGTCAGCATTACAGGCACATACAGGTAGTCCTTGACTTACAACAGTTCACTTAATGACCATTCAAAGTTGCAAGACTGAAAAAAGTTGACTAACCATTTTTCACACTTATGACCGTTGCAGCATCCCCATTTTGGTCACGTGATTAAAATTCAGATGCTTGGCAACTGACTCACATTTATGACGGTTGTAGGGTCCCGGGGTCATGTGATCGCCTTTTGTACCCTTCGGATAAGCAAAGTCAATGGGGAAGCCTGATTCACTTAACAACCATGTTACTAACATAGCAACTGCAGTGATTCACTTAACAACGGTGGCCGGAAAGGTCGTAAAATGGAGCAAAATTCACTCAACAAACGTCTCGCTTAGTAACGGAAAATTTGGGCTGAAGTGTAGTTGTAAAATGAGGATTACCTGTACAAAAAAATCAGGGTTTGGGCTTCATTCATTCCTGTCACATGTGCTACAAACAGCACTTTAAAAGCACAATTACTTGTGGGGCCAGTGGGACTTTCCTCAAGCACTTGGGTTGCATAAAGGATTTGGTCCCATCCATGTTCTTCAGCAGTCATTATGTTTAAGAAGGGATTTATTTTGGAAAACAAAAGAGAATGTTCAGGAGGCTTTGTCTCCAACTTCCTCATATTGGTAGATTTCAGACATGACAACTACAGTGGCCGTAATTCCCAGTCAACCTGGCATAAAATGAGAGGCACTGGACTCTCATACTTCAGTGAGGCTGTTTGGTGTCTTCTAGTGATTTCCCCTATCCATCCTAAAAAAAAAATGGCTCATTTTAGCTTTCTTGGTTATCAACATTGACTGTCAAAGATGTATCTTCCGACAAAGCAGACAACAGTGGTTGTCACACTGCTCAAAATTTTCTTCAGACCTGTGGAAACCCAGTCTGAGTTAGCAGCTGCTTCATTTTAAGCAATTAGTTACTTTCTTCTTTTTTTTTGCAGTAAGAATAGGCAGGCATCCCAAAGCTTAGGAAAGAACAAGTGATCCTATGCAACCTAAATTAACTCAGGATGATGCATATGGGATCATAGGATAAAAGCTGCTGTAATTTTGTTTTTAGCTCTGTGTATTAATAAGCTTTTTTTGATAAGTCTTTTGCAAACTGATATATTTTTTGATGAAAAGAACAACTATGCAATGACTGCAAATGATACAGTGTACTAACAGGATTATGATTAATATGTAAAAAATGTTAAATGAGATTTTATAGAAACATCAGAGCCAAATTCATTTACCGCAAGACAAAATGTAATGCTTTTCTTAATGTATAATTGTTACAATAAAGTGTATTTCAGCAGATTTGAAAAAAAAAAAAACCCTCAAAGGAAAGTATTTAGATGTTCTGTACATAAAAACAACTGTTCATCTTCTAAAAAATGAGTCTTTTGTTCCTGGAACTGCCCGTTCTTTTCCTTTTACTGATCAACAACAGGACAGAGTATTAAATCTTTGCAATTTCTGACACTTACTGTTTGAGACTCTTAATTTTGTATGGGCCATTACAAAACTCCAAATTTAAATCATAAGAAGAGTGGCTTCTCTGCAAAAAGATAACATTCTGCCTATGAAGCTTCTACTTTTGATCTGTTAAAAGGAGTTCCAGATATCAAGTTCCAGATATAAGGTGGAAAAAAATAGGCAGTACTTAGATTGAATCGTTTTATAATTCACAAGAAATGAACCTTTTATATTCAGGCTACATTTAGCTTTTGAGGAGGATCCCAGGGTTTGCATTCCAATAAGCAGTTGGAAACAAAACAAAGCCATTCAGGAAAACAAATTATATAATGCAGCTAAAATGTTAAACATGATTGTTTGCCACTCTGTAAAAATTCTCTTCTGTTACATTAAATTTTCCATTCGGCGGGACGGGCGGGGTAGTCTGAAGGCCACATGTAGTCTAGGGAAGGATCTTCCAACTGCTGTTCCACTTAATAGATCTCAGCATTTCACTAATTAAAAATATATTTATACACCATAGCCTGTTTGTTGTGATAGTTCAGGATGGTTGCCTGTCAACATTAGCCATAAACAGAGCATGAGTCATGAGTAGCATTATTTAGAGCCATGATTGCACACACCTTTTTTGTAACCCTGCCCAAGATCTTGACATGAATGATTTGGTGCCTGAATCACTTGTTTGTAAAGTTGAGAACACTGTATTCATGTATCTTTGTTCCACCCAAAACCGTAAGTTATCTGAATGCATAGTACTTAGTGCTGGTTAAATTCTTGCATAATTTATTGTGGGGGTCCATGCTCATACAATTCTGAAAACCACGTTCACTAATTATAATCCACATGGGCCTTCTGCATTTGTGCAGAATGGGACTGGATTATTTTTATTTTAAATGTGTTAAAATTCAAGTCCAAATCAAGTCCAAAATATGAAAAAAAAAATCCTTTAAAATGGTCATAAAACAAAATATGCCAAACCATTTCTACTTCATATTAAAGGCCACTACACCTGTTGCTACATTGATCACAAAAAAGCTACCTGTATCCACGTTTTTTTTTTAAAGCAGATCTCCCTAACCTTCCCTAATCTGGTGATGTGGGCTTCAACTCTCAAATTTCCCATACAGGGGAACTATTGCTGAGAATTCTGGGAGTGAAATCCAGATCTTTGAATGATGCTCAGTATGCTTTCAAGGATACCGCATTTTAGAATGGATTTATTTTTCTTGTTGGTTTGTTGCGTGACCTCATTACTAGTGTGATGGGATAAAGCCATAGATATCTTAAGCAAGAACATGTGGGTTTGGCTTAATGTGTTAAGCCAATCAATTATGGGTTTCTTCAGGAAAGTGTGATTACGACACATGGTTTAGCTATGAATCTTATTGCCATTCCATGTGATGACAGCCGCAAATGTAAACAATTTGAAAAGGAGACTAGATACATTTTCAGAAGAAAATATGTAAGGGAATCAATTTACTACCCCCTGAATCTTGTCAGAATTAGTTTGGTGTAGTGGTTAAGATAGAACCTAGGAGATCAGAGATTCTAGTCCTGCCTTAGGCACAAAGCCAGCTGGGTGATCTTGGGACGGCTCTCTCAGTCCTACAAAGGAGGCAAAGTTCTGAAAATCTTGTGAAGAAAATCCATCCAATCACCAAGTGTCAAAACTGACTCAAAGGCAACCCCCCCTCCCAAACCACAAATTACCTGATTTAAGTACCAGTTGCCGGGGAGCAATAATGAAAGATGACCATCACGCTCTTAAGTTCTGCTTGTGAACTTACTAAAGGCGCCAGGTTGGACATTCTTCAAACACAATAAACAAGGATCTTCTTAAACCATTCATGATTTAATATAATGTGTGAGGACTGTGCATCTGCAATTTTTAAGTCACCATTGAGCAGCTCACATGCTAAACTCCCAGGAGATGAGGATCCAAGACTGCAGATTTCAAACATCAACCTTGTAATAAAAAAGTTGCAAACGTGCCTGTGAACGAAAATGGCTAAGGGAATAATTTTTGAGACCTTCAGCCGTTAATTCGTTCTGTAGAAATGAGATGGAAGGAGTCCCATCTTAAAAAGGTGAAACATACTTTAAGTACAACTGATCTTTTAAGTTGTGACCTCAATGGAATATTATTTTTCATATTTACTGGACACTACAGAGGATATTTGAAAAAGTTGGCTGCCAACTTCATTATGTCAGAAAATTAAAAAAGGGTGAAAGACATATAATTTGGCTTAATATCTGTAAATTTACAGATCAATACAGGCATCAACATATTTTCAAGATATGAAAATATTTTTGGATTATATACCAAATATTTGGAATTAACAAACAGCTGTTTGATTTCTGTTTATGGATTAAATCTTTATGGGATAGACTGATCAATATTATTCTATGTGGTTTAATGGCCTGTTTAAAAATACCGTATATACTCGAGTATAAGACGACCCGAGTATAAGCCGAGGTCCCAATTTTACCCAGGAAAACCGGGTTAAATTATTGACCCAAGTATAAGCCAATCAGCGTGCTTATACTCGAGTCGGCTTATACTAATCAGCTGATTTTTGGGGCTAAATCGATCCGCGCAGGCGTCAATTTAGGCCCAAAAATCAGCTGATTTAGGCCTGAAAACAGGGCGATTTAGGCCCGAAAATCGGCCCGTTTTTGGCCTCAAATCAGCTGATTTTTGCGGCTAAATTGTTGCCCCACAGTACGCATCAATTTAGCCCTGAAAATTAGTTGACTTGAGTATAAGCCGAGGGTGGCTTTTTCAGCCCTTTTTGAAGGCTGAAAAACTCGGCTTATACTCGAGTATATACGGTATGTAAAAAACTGGCATAAAACAATAGCCCATTTTAAGATACAAAAAGGATAAGAGAAAATACTCTCCTTAATCAGAATCCTCCCAGACACATGACAACGTTAAGAGTCCAGCTGGAATATTCCTTACTTTAACGTTTAATAGAGGAAATTGGTTAATATTAATGAGGCCTTCCTCAAAATGTCTGTTGTTGGCATTTCAGCAAAATTACAAGGTCAAAATATATATGCAGTGACATTTTAGCTAGAGAAATTTGGTTATTATGTGGACCAAACATTTAGGAAACAAATAAATAAACCAACCAGGCACCTTTTATGGATTCACCTTCTAATAGCAAAAATGTTCTTGAATTGATCTTGATTCCAGGGATCACCTGACACCTCTATGCAACAGTAATAGTTTTGTCCTTCCGTTCACCTCACCACTAACCATGAATGTTAGTCAGACAGTAATCCAAATACTACTTACACAGACATAATGGTAGGGGTAGAGTGCAAGGTCCGTTTCCATGTTTAACGTTCGAGATGAAATGCTTATATGTTATGTCTAAATAAAGCTAAAATTTGCTTCTGTCAACAGCATGCAGAGATTCCACCTTTTTCAAACTGTTCATTAGTATATTTTCAGACTACAACCTGGCATTTAAAATATTGCCCTTCTGCAGTTATCTGGAAATGGGAGTTGAACTTTATAAAAGTTCTCTGCTCAAAAATACATTTAATTCAACAATAATTCTAGCTAACATTAATTGAATACTTTCACTTTTGACATCAACCTGTTTTACTTTTCCTGTACATCTGAGCGGAGAGAGTAGTGATGAATAGCTTTGATATGCCTCTCTAGGGCTTTCTAAAATTGTCATGTGTCAAGACCCACATCCCACCACAACTACCACCACTAAATGGAGAAAAAAGGCTTGACTTATTTATTCTCATCATTTTATTTTGTTTTTTTTTCAAAAGCATGGAAGTATGGATTCAAAAAAGGCAAAAAGAGAAATTAAGTCACTCAAGCACTCTGAAGCCTTCAAAATAAAACAATATTTACTTACAAAGATATTTTTATTTAAATTGATTGATTTACTTGCAAATTTTCAATGACCAGAAAATCCACAGGCTACAGCCTCAGAGCAGATGGCTGCCTTGAAAGCTCTTCAAAAATTATTTTTAAGTGTCTTAATATTTTTAAGTGTCTTTTAATGTGAAGGAAGAAGAAATTAATACATTCACAGAAATCAATTTTAATTAAATCCTGCTTGATCACATGTAGTTCAGTTCTGACTTCCACCATGTTTATGGGCACATTTTTTAGCAAATCATTGAAAACTTGAGTGCTCAACTGTTTCCCCTGTCAAAAAGACCTATTCTTCTGGATTAGGTGAAGAAGAACCTATACAATTATATTGCATTTTAACAATTTTTTTACTATGTTTTACTTTGCATTTTTCTACAAATGACTCAGCAAATCAGGACAGAATTTTACAGAATCTATACTTTTTTTCTGAGCTGTTTCCCACCTATCCTATTCATGTTCAAAATGGAATGACAAGCATGGATGCAAGTTATTTTTACACACCACAATGCAATCAAAATGCATGAATTCCACATAATCAATAGCAATAATAAAATGAATGCAGGGAGCAGCAGTGGCTCAGTGGTTAAGAACACAGTACTGCAGATCAGCAGTTTGGCTGATCGAATCCCACCAGCTCCAAGGTTG
>JANHJO010004821.1:83583-96055 GCA_032468235.1 Pseudoxyrhopus heterurus | reverse complement strand
AGCGGGTGGCATATAAATTTAAATAAATTAATTAATGAATGAATAAGGTGGGGTAAAGGAATGAGGGTTAAGGCGAGGATAAGGGTGAGGGTGAAAGGGTGAGTTGAAGGACAGGCTGAGGGGTAAGGTTGAGAGTCAGGGTCAGGGAATAGGGGATAGGGAGGGAAATAAGAATGGAGAATGGGATGAAGACAAAAAAAGGTAAAAAGGGGAGAGGAGGAGCAGGGAAGGGAGAAGAAAGATGGGGAAGGGACGAGGATGAGGACAAACAGGTGGAGTGGGATGGGTAAGAGAGGGGAGGTTGAGAAGAGAAAGAGACAGGACAGAGGGAAGGGAAGGGAAGGGAAACGAAAGGAAGGGGGTAAAGAAGGAGAAGGAGGATGAAGAAGTGAAGTGGGCCTGTTAGGAGAAGGAAGGGAGAGAGGAGAGGACAGGGAGAGAAGGGAGGAGAGCCACAAATAGGGAGGGGGGAATTCTAATATCATTTTGACTTTATATAGGCAAGTTATTATCAGAGGTAAGGGAGAGAGAGGGAGGGAGACGATGAGTGGCAGGCAGGAGAGGGGAAGAGGTGGGAGAGGGAAGGAGATATGCAAGCTGAAGAGGAAGGGGTGGGGGACATAGAGTGGGCCAGGGAGGAATAGAAAGGTGAGGTGAGGGAGAGGGGACAGGGAAAAGAATGGAGGGGCGGGACAGGGAGCGGTAATTCTAAGGTCAGTAAGATTGTATGCATGTAAGTGAGAGCGAGGGGGAGGGAGGGAAATGGGGGAGGAGAGGGGGAGAGCCAGGAAGGGCAGGGGGATAGGAAGGAGGAAGGAAAGGGAGATGGGGACAAAAAGGTAGAGCAAACAAGAGAAAAGAGGCAAGGGGAAGGGAGAAAGGGGGTGAGGGATAGGAGGATGGGACAGGGAGGAGAAAGGTGGGTAGGAACAAATGGGAGGTGTAAATGTTTTCATGACTTCGTCCATGAAATGTACCAAAGGTTAGGGAAAGGAATGACGAAGGAGAGGGAGGGAAATGAAGAGGAGATGGGCAGAGGCAGGACAGGCAGGGAGATAGGTAGGAGGAAGGGAAGGGTGGCAAAGTTGGAGTGGGACAGGGAGGACGTATGGAATGGAATGGAATGGAATGGAATGGAATGGAATGGAATGGAATGGACTAGACTAGAATTTAGAATTTAGAATTTAGAATTTAGGTTTAGAATTTGAATAAAATTAGAATAGAATTGGATCAGAATTAGAATTAGAAAATAGAATAGAATAGAATAGAATAGAATAGAATAGAATAGAATAGAATAGAATAAGAATTAATTAATTATACTTCTAATGTACTATGCAGATAGAATGTCTTATTTGCCTTTCTTCTTTGGTGACATTCAATTTCAGAGAATCCTGAATCCTACCTTAGGCAATGTAGAAGGGAAAGGAAAATAATGTTTTAATGTGCTAGTCTTCCTAAATCCCACTCCCTAAAAAGTCTGTATGGGCATGTTCCACAATCTCTATTTAACATCAAGATTGCCCTAAATGATCTTATCAGAAAAACTAAATCAATAGTACGGCAGAAGCTGCAATTTTGAACATATACTAAAAACTTTCAAAAGTCTCTTTTCTAAACATTTTTAGGTGAACTATGTTGTAAAGCTTCTTTTAAAAAAATAACCCTTCTAAACTAGGAATTAGTCTGGAATGTTTAAATTCTCCACTGAATAATAAATAAAAACAAAATCTCATAAATTATCCAGAACTTTCTTGGGCTCACTTTCTATACATGGCCTTGCCCATATTAAATGCCAAAATTACAATGTTAGATTTATTGCTTTACACTTTTGCTGTATTTAGTCTCATTAAGTTACAGAATTCAAATTCAGAATGTATTGCTTTCTCACTTACTGCTCATATTAACCCAAGCCTCTCTGGTTTTGGGAATGTCAAAGATGTAGCTGTTTCCTATATATCTACTTTTGGACAAACATGGCTTTGATGTAATATATTGAAAAGAGAGAGTGAAAAGTTCTGGAAATATTGAGTGTAATTATGGATGGATGAATGAATGAATGAATGAATGAAGGGAAAAGGGAAAAAAAATGATGTACCTGCATATTTCAAATATTCAGATATATTGGTGGCAGACCTTCTAAAAGCATAGTTGAAACAAACCTACTGCCAACTAAGTGGATTTTCTGTAGCTAGTTTCTGCTTTGTACAGGTAGCCCTCAACTTACGACCATAATTGAGCCCAAAATTTATGTTGCTAAGTGATAAATTAAGTTAAGTGAGTTTTGCCTCATTTTATGACCTGTTAAGCAACTCATTGCAGTTGTTAAGTTAGTAAGGTGGCTGTTAAGTGAATCTGGTTTCCCCACTGACTTTGCTTGTTAGGAGGTCGCAAAAGAGGATCACATGACCCTGAGACACTGCAACCGTCATAAATACGAACCAGGTATCAAACATCCACGTGTAAATCACGTGACCATGGGGATGCTTCAATAGTCATAAGTGTGAAAAATGGTCATAAGTCACTTTTTCCAGTGCAGTTGTACCTTTGAATGGTCACTAAGCAACCTGTTGTAAGCCGAGGACTACCTGTAGTATAATCAGCCAGGTCTGATCTTGTGATTTTTGCCTAACCTGTACAATTTTGTTTTCTACAAATGAACTCCAAGGTCTTGATCGATAGGACAAAACGATGGCCTGTTTAACTGAGCCTATAAAAGCAGCTTCTGATCTTCATTTGAGACTCATCTGAACCTGAGCACCGAAGGCGAGCTCAAGGAGGAATAATACAGTGATATCTACACCATGGCAAACAAGAGTAGAGCTGTGTGTGCAGAACAGGAGATCCCCTGGTTTTCACCGCAAGGTAGGCCGCACACAATACAAAGGGCTGAACATCAGCGTGGGTATTTTCATTGTGCTGCCATCCTGTGGGATAATTCAGCTAGTGTGGGCTTGAGAAGTGGCAGGGCTCAATGGCTACGCAAGAATGCTAATCTATGGATACCAAATGATTTGGATTTCTAACCCCAAAATTCTTGGGAACACACTGAACTGCAATCCTTTTGCATCAGTGCCATTACTATTCCCGCTAAGCAGACAATGTGGGTCTAACACACACACACACACCCCAAGCCCTCCCCTTAAATCAGGGTGTGAAGCATAAGGGAAAGAAAGATTCAAATTAATAATTCATTCCAAGCAACCCCCTGGAGCAGTTTTACTATGATATGCTATGCAGAATGCTTCAACACACTAATTAATATTTTCAAAGTGTTCCATGAGCTCCTTTTAAAAGCACTTTTGCTTTCTATTGAACGTTCTGCATTGTAAATAAGATCAACCCTGTCTCCAAAAACTATTGATGAGCTATTCCCTGCAGCTGATATTTTACAAATTGAGAGAAATTTCCCCTCGCATCAAAAATAACCAAACCATTTTTTTTTTGGGGGGGGGGGCATCATATAGGTAACCTAAACGTCTTTTGTTCCAAAATTAACAGGGATAAATTATGCTCCCTTTGAGAGGCAAGTAACTGCACAACTCAGGTGAGCCCAGGAGATATTCTGTAATTTGCACTTAATGATTGTATTGCGGAGTCCCCATTGCATTGCTCTTTCAGCTAACAGCGAAATAAAGTCACTGTAAATAACTTAATATTTAAACAGAAGCAAATTCTTGTTTTGTTTATAATAACGATTAAAATGCTCAGTAACGAATTTGTTCTTAGATGCAGTGATTGAATCAACCTATGTATCTGCCATAATAATACAAGGCTCTTCCTTTTAAAAGGTAGTAAGGAATAGATTGATGAATTTTAATAGCCAAAAATGCCCAATATAAGTTACTTTTTTAGCTTGGAATGACTGTTTCTTCCTTCAACACCGTGGTGACTTCTAGAAGTGGTCAGATTGATGCCAAAGTGGTTAAGATTAGTCTTTTCTTTGGGAAGACAAGTCATTTGGGCTTTCTGACTCCAAGGCTAAAGGATTGTCACGTCTGGCATCGAGAAGGAATTTCTCTTTCTCAGATCTGATTAGTTGAGGATACAAAGGGATTTGTCTTTTTGTTGGCTTTTTTCCAATTCCCTTAGATCAAGTATTTCTCAACCTTGTCAATTTTAAGATATGTGGACTTCAACTGCCCAAATTCCCCAGCCAGTATGCTGGCTGGGGAATTCTGGGAGTTGAAGTCCATATATCTTAAAGTTGCTAAGGTGGAGAAACACTGCCTTAGTTAATACACCATCACTAATGCAGCCTGCTTGTCGACATGAATCCTCCAATGCTGGTACTGCTGAAAATTATAGAGATAAATTGTATACACACATAATAAATGCCAGACAGATTGCAGTATTATGTTGACAGCACTAGTTGCAGTATAAGCTTCCTTATACTGTAATTAAAAGCTGCTGAGCCCATACTTGAACTGTGGCTTGCATTCTTTGCCTGCCAGCCTTGAGACCTGTGGTATAACACAGCAATGGAACACTTGTTTTATGAGCAAAAGATCCCAGATACATCCTCAAGCATTTCCAGGTGGGACTTAGAAAGGCTGCTGTATAAAGCCTTTGAGGTCTCCTGTAGGTTGACATAACTCACACAGAACTAACTAAATCAATGGTTTAAATCAGTGTAAAGCAGTCTGCTAAAATGTGCTAGGTATAAGCATTGTAAAGAGCCTTCTGTATTTCTAGTAAGTGTATTCTTTGTCTTAGGTGTGCTTTAGACAGGTGGAGCTCTGTTCCCATCTGTTGCTAATTCTTTCTATTATCTAAATTAACCTATTGAGAATACAGCAATATGGGGGAAAAATTCTCATTATGCCGGGAAGGCTGGTTGTTCAGAAACTAAGATCTCTTTCTGTGGCTTTCCAAGATCCTGTATCTCATGAAGAAAGGTAAAACCGTGAGATCCTTTATCTGTTGTCACTGTGTTTGTGATGTGATTACAGTTCTGGTGATGTCACTTTTTGGTTTTTCTGTGTGCCTATAAATCATAGCAGACTGTGAAATTTTGCTATCCATTTGGGTTATTTTTTTTACTCCACTCTATTCAACTCCTAAAGCACTCAAGCTAGATTGCATGTAGATGCACAATAGCCAATTTTCATATGTTCATGGAATCTATGAGAACTTGGAATTTTATCAACATTACCACTGGCTGCACATTTTACATCTGTAGAACTATTTTTAGAACCACTGTAGGACTTTTGTTCTATATATGACTGTAGGTTTGACTGAATACACCAGAGCGCTACACTGACAGAAAGAGGACAGAAAATAACCAAACTAATAGCAACAGTTATTATGCCTTCAGGATATAACAAAAGAATATCTCTATTTAGAAATGGACAAGTGTATCAATATTTCTGAAAGGAACATGAAAACATGTATTTCTTGTCTTGCACGAGTATTTTGTCTCAATTAAGCTGTTTTTTTCTCCCTGCTTTCCAGGTAACATCTGGCACATACAAAATCAGTTACAACAAGTCAAACTGTAAACTGCTAAAATAATGGAATATTATAACACATATATACTTTTCAAGGACTCATAGCCTGTTTCAGCGTGTGTTGCACTGTTATGATTTGTTCATGAATCTTTTGAAATCATCCTCCAACTTCTGAAAAAGGCTAGGAGAGATTATTATTAAAACATGGACTTTATCTGTCTCTCTCTGTGCTCAGAAATAATGCAGCATCAGCTACACGGCCACTTTTCGGTGCCTCCGAATCCACAACCCTGATGCCGATTTGGGTGGCTCACTTAAATCCAGTGGCATCCGAGGAAGAACCGAGCCTTCTCTCCGATCTCATTCAAAATTCGTTCTTGGAGGTAATTGCCATTTCCATGCAAGTGCTCTGAGCAGAACAAAGGGATTGCCTTTCAGCTGGAGAGTACCCAGGAACACAGATGGAAAGGGCTGGAAATTGCCAGCCAAGTCTGGAAATCATTGGGCCATTAGGAATGTAGAGAAGCTAACTGTGAAGGAATTAGTATAGAGATTTGGTCTCAAGAATGTTGTACAAAAATGAGCCCTTGTTACCTTCTCCCTGCAAGCTAAGCTGAGAAGATTTTTGTGTGTGTGCGTACCTTGAGGTCAGTTTTTGACTCCTGGCAACTGGCTGGACTGGTCCCTGCGGTATTCTTGGCAAGAGTTTTAGACCTGCATCCTTCCTAAAGCTGAGAGAGGGACTGGCCCAAGGTCACTCAGTTGGCTTTATGCCTAAAATGGGACTAGAACTCATGGCCTCCTGGTTTTAACCCTGGTGGTTTAACTACTGCCCCACACTGGGTCTCTAAGATTTATATTCTCATATTCTTTCTTTCTTTCTTTCTTTCTTTCTTTCTTTCTTTCTTTCTTTCTTTCTTTCTTTCTTTCTCTTTTTTCTTTCTCTCTCTTTCTCTCTGATTGATACTGACCCTTTTGCTCAACACAATTCTTTCATCCAGCAACATAAAAATAAATATTAAAGTTCACCAGAAGTGCTGAGAGAATAATCCTATTATGGAAGCAGCTTCTGGGAAGAAGTCGCTTCTCCTGAAAAAACAGGGACTCCATCAATACAGAATGAGTAAGGCTGTTCTCCTGAAGAAGCCCTTGCTATTACTGCTACTCAGAGACGCGCTACAACTGACTCTAGAGCTTCTATTTACATATCTTGGAGCAAGCTGTTGGCATATAACTTATTTGCTTCATTAATTGTTTCTAACATTCTTTCAAAACATGGGAATTAAATACGGTCCTCAAAACCATGGAGGGGTAGAACAGATCACTGGTTTCCTGATCCAATTAATGGCAGGAAACCAAGTACTTGGTCCTTATTAGTGAATAATCTCGCTATGCCTAAAAATTACCCACCTATTACCTATGCCACTTTGAACTTTAAGTTCAAAGAACCAAACCAGAATACATATTTTATTTTCTTTCTATCCACCCACCTATGCATCCATCCACCCATCCTATATGTATTGCTATACAATTGCTATATAACACAAAGGGCTAACATTCACAGACCTTAGTTTACAGGTAAGACAGAACTCAAAAATGACAACTTGAACCCAAGTAGACATTCTTTGCTTATTAGCTGCTTTGTTTGCAAAGTCTTTTCTACAAATGTAAAGTTCAGTGCCTGAAGCCAGAATCAACAGGAGCCCCAGCAAATGGAGTGGAAACCAAGCCAGTCGCCTTGGGTGGACAGAGGAAATATTTAAGGGTACCTTGTTATTGTTTTTTAAAGCAATTAGAGTGAGTATTGCTTTCCAAAATTAAACGGATTGTAAAGTATCCCACTTAACTGTCCTCTATTTGCTGTTTTAGCTGCTCTATAATGTAATACAAAGCCATGTTTCCAGGAAGGGTGGGAAAAAACCCAGGTGATTTGTCATATCTCTAAAGGCAACATTGGCTCACTGTCACCTATGGCTCTATTATTGCATTGCCCTTCGATACGTTTTAAACAGCAGGAAAGAGGATGTCAGAGGTTGATCCTTTCTTTCCTACTAGCCACTTCTGTTATATAGCTCTTGAGATGAAAGAACTTGTTGCAGTTAGAAATCTAACCAGGGCAAAAATGCTCTTTTTTCCTTCCATGTTGTGAAGCCTGGCTACAGAAATTAATAGTCTACTTAAGTCATTTCATGGTTAATTAATATATGCTTGGTCTAGAGTTTCAGTCATGTCAACTTTCTACTACTCAATAAGATGTTTACACTTTTCTTCCTGCATTTTGTTGTGTTATATATGAGCAAGCACTTATTCCTTTATCTGGATGATAAACTGCAAAGCCACAGAGGGGAAAAAAACTCGACAAGTAACCCTGGCATTTGCTAGCACAAACATAGCATGCCCTTATCACCAACATTCACACACAAATGCAGTCTAAAATATGTGCTTGGACACTCATTGAATAATAAACATATGTGGAGAGGCTGCAGACCTGGAAATGATTCTGCACAGCTCCAGCCTTGCTGGTGTGCCGTGATTGGCAGTCTTGCCCACATATCATTCCTTGAGTGGAAAAGGCCATTGTAATAACTGATGACAGGCTTTTTTTTTTTTAATATATTAAATTTAGATTTTTCCCTTTCTGTGAAATGACTATAATAGCAATAAAGCCTTCAGTTCAGGGGGCCGCTGTTGTAAGCTAAAGTTCTATAATCAACTCATCTGTGCCCTTGCTTGGATAGTCTCGGCATGTTACCTGATCCTTGGCTGATATCTAAGGAGGAAATTTTGCTTTGCTTTTCCTTCTTAAATGTGTTTCTGTTTGTTTTTCCACATCTGGGTAATTGTGTGTGTGTGTATGTGTCAATGATCTGATCTAAATTCAGGGTGTTACTATCAAATTGGGCAATAGGCTGTGGAAATTCCAGCCTCCCCAGAATTCAAATCCACAACACCGATTATAATAATAAAGCCTGAAAGGAGCTTCATATGGTTCTGATCCAATAGCAATACTGACTAGAACCTTAGCTTAGAGTAAAACTCCAAAGAACATCCCTAGACTTTAAGAAACACAATTTTCCACAGTTAGGAACATCTAGCAAAGTCTGGCTAGCTTTCATGTCCACTTTTCTATCTTCACTTTTACACACACATACACACACACACCCTCCCTCTATTCTCCCCCTGCCTCAATCCATAATCTTTTCACCCATGCTCTTGTTGGCCTATGGAACACTTTAAGAAGCTTAAGACTGCCATCTTGTGGACCAAAATGGTCAGTGAGTGAAGGGTGTTTTCTTTTCTTTTTATTTATTTATTTTTAGGATGTCACTGAAATTTGGGCAGGATTTTTGTTTTGTTTTGTTTGCTTGTTTACTTAGCCTTGTTTAATTAGAGTGGTCATTAGTGATCATGTTCCACTTGGGATTTTCCAAATGGTTTGGGCCCCATTATCTCTTTATGAAGCCAGACTTTAGAAGCCATGAGTGCTGAATAATACAGAAAATTCAGGCTTGAGGTATTTCAGTTTAAAATTGGCAATGGATTTTTGTTTTAATTGTGCCCTTGGTATGGCCTTTTAAGTATATGCCAAAGTGGGGCAACTTCAAAACAAGAGAATGATCAGAAGTCTGATCATCTAATAGACCAAATGAGAAAAAAATATCCAACAAAATGCAATAATCAACAACCTTCAGTAGATCTTGGACGTTTTTCCAGCACAGACATATTTCTTTTATTTTCTTAAAATGTCTATTTTTGTTCCTTTTTTTTTATTCTGATCCATCCATTTTTACTTATAAAAATTTTTTTTTGTAAAGGTGCAGGTATTTTACTATTTTACATTTTTGTTGTTTTCAATGGCAAACCATTTTGACTATGATAAATTGAGAAAATCAGCATTTATTTATTAACTAAAATTGCATTTACCAAAAGCATTATCTAAAATTATTTTTATTATTTTTAAACAAATTACAGGAGACAAACATACGAGATATACTTAATTTTAAGTTTTCTTACCCTTTTTAAGAAAATAATTGACTATCTTATATTTCTTCTTTTTTTTTCTCCCCCAGAAATATTTTTTTTTAAATCTAAATTCTTAGCTAGCTTGTTTGTTTAAAAACATAGTGCAGTACTGTATAACAGATCACAGGAAACCGGGGAACTAAATTACAATGCCTAATTTCTTTTGCATTTCTTTATTAATAGAAGTAGACCCATTACAGTAAATGGGTCTATTTCCCCACTGACTCAAGTTGTATAACTATGTTGCTCTTATTTTAAATCAGATAACAAGTCTATATATTTTTTGCAGTACAGCATGTCTATTCAAATGTGTCACTGGTGATATTTTTTTCTAGGTGCATATGTACAGGATTGCAAAACTGAATGGCATGTTTCTAATTAATATATTGATATTGTACATTTGTTATAAAAATATATATACCTTAATTTCAAGCCTACGAGGATTCATATAATTTATTTATAAAAAATGTATTTTAATCATTTGCTTCTTATTGGAAAAGAAATATGTTCCAAAGATCCATGCAACGAGGTAGTAATACTTTGTAAATCCCACATGAATATAGTTTTGTTATTCCCTCAACTAATCCTACCACTATCAAATCAATCTCAATGTAAAATCAATCCCAGATAAAAGAAAAAAACAGATATCGTAATAATATTACTTTCACTCTGCTTCTTAATATATTTTTTTCTAGCAAAAAGCTCCTTAGATTATTTCACAGGACTTTTGAAAACATCTTTGCAAGTGGAGTTTCTTGCAAATGTTACGTCTCTATTTTTCTTTTCTTTTTCTCACTCTCTCTTTCTTGTGCCTTTGTGTATATACAGAATATCCTGAAAAGATTATCAAAATTCAGAGTCAGTTAAATGGCTCACAAGTGTCAGAACTTTCCTTGGACTCGTATTTCAGAGCAATTTTGAATACACTCTTAACAACAAACAATTGATAGCGATAGGAGAACGGAAATGTCAGGGACCATTTAGAATAAATCCTGTTCTATCTTAGAAGAAGCTTATTCTCTGGAGTTTACACAGGAATTCTACTGCTTTGTTCAAGTAGGATCCTTGGATTATATTAGAGAAACATCAACTTCCATTTTAAAAAGCAATATTGTGAGAAAAAAAATGCTTTTAAACGGCTTAAGAGTCACCTGAAAATAATTCATAACTTAATTTCCTTCATATGCAATTAGGAGCAAAGTGAGTTTCAACAGCAAAACAAAAATAATTTTTTTCAGAAGTTTGCATATTTTTCTCTACTTTCAAATCACAATCGCATAAGTGGCCCTGATAAATAATACCAAAAGTGGCCCGTGTCTGTACAAGACAAGTTTTTATTTTTTCTGAAACATCAAAGCATTGAGTGTGTTTTAACATCAAGTTAAATCAGGAAGCCTTTTTTTTTTTTTTGCAGTTTAATTCAAAATTTGGGTTCAGACAATTAAGAGATTCCAGAGGAAGTAAGCAAATAGAATCTCCATCCTATTTTAAAAACTCACGGCACCTTAGATTTTGCATTATTTGCGTGCTTATTGAGCATGGAGGGTATGTGCTGAAGATAATTTGAAAATATTAAAAATGATCCTCCAATTGTTGCTGTCAAGTATATCCGATAAGTACTTTCCCCCCTTCTCTCCAACCTAAAGATGCAGCTTAAGAATTACTTGCCTGAATTCTTTTCACTCAAAGAGCTGTACAAAAGTCAATTTGGACATGTTTAAATTAGATTCTTCCCTAGTGAGACAGAATGAAACAATAGGCTTGAGGTCTAACCCAGTTTAAAAGACTACTGTTATAGACTCCAGGTTTTAAAGCAGTGACAATGTCCATCAGCCATCACTCTGTATCTATTTAGCTCCATCTAATGCCCCAAATGTATGGCCATTTAGGGTCTGGAACAAGCCCCATTTAATGGGCATTATTTCTATTACTGTGTTTGTCATCCGTCATAGGATGGTAATAAAATTTGCAGCTCTTTTGCTTACACTAGTGGTGCGATTTACCTAGTCTAATAGACAATGCAAATGCTAAAAGACACATATACATCTTCATTATATAAGCTAGGGCTTGAGTCATGTTCCTCCAGAGACAGTTTTATTCATTTTTATACAATTTGCCTACTGTACAGTACAGATGGTTTCTATTAAATAAAATGTCTATTTACTTCCTCCTTTTTTTTTTTTTAGTTTCTGTGATTAAATTGCTTTAAAATGATGGTGTATTGTGTTATCTCGTCTCATGACTTAATTTAGCTCTATGAGCACCAGTCATAACTTGAAAACCTGCTTCTGCCTATTTGGAAAACAGATATTTTGACGGCATGCTGAGCTTTCTTCTTTTATACTTGCTGCTGCATTAGCTAGGCAGCAATTAATGTCAGGAGCCTTTAACTATGTAGGTTATTTTCTAAATATGTATTTAAACATAATATAAGGAGCATCACTGGTTATTAATATCAGGAAAAGATTGCTATATTATATCTCTTGCTATTTTACATTCATACTGATGTTGACAGGGCAATACCTAGCACAATATAGGGAGAGGGGAAAACGTAGACAAAGAGAAATATGCAACTATACTGCCATCAGGTGGCTGCCAGCAGATATATCCTACGGAGATATATCTCCTACAGTTAGCTAGTTGATAAAAGTTTCAAAGTTCTTTTTGTGTTCTTAGTTACATTAAGGCAAAGTATTATAGCAGGCAGAAAACCATAAAGGAATCATCGTAATCAAATATGTAACCACGTCACTGAGTTTATAGGATTTGCAAAAGAAAACTACCCCAAAGAACTTCTACATGATTTGAATGCTTTCAAATCCCCATGCCCCAATGAAACGTATCCTAGGACAGGGGTCTCCAACCTTGGCAACTTTAAGACTTGTGGACTTCAACTTCAACTCCCAGAATTCTGGGAGTTGAAGTCCACAATAGCAATAGCACTGTATTTATATACCGCCTATCAGGGCTTGCAACCCTCTCTAAGCGGTTTACAATGTCAG
>JANHJO010004821.1:59393-75853 GCA_032468235.1 Pseudoxyrhopus heterurus | reverse complement strand
CAAGTGATTCCTCCCTTGGCTCCGACATAGCCTCTCCTTCTGAGTCAGAATCACTCGCCAACTCTGCCACGCGCTGCAGAACCACAACATCTTGGTAGTGTCCTATTGCATCAAAGCAGTCATCAGTTACTGTACTAGGATGAACAAGCTGGATATG
Source organism: Pseudoxyrhopus heterurus (assembly GCA_032468235.1). Taxonomy (NCBI): domain Eukaryota; kingdom Metazoa; phylum Chordata; class Lepidosauria; order Squamata; genus Pseudoxyrhopus; species Pseudoxyrhopus heterurus. The sequence goes on along the minus strand of JANHJO010004821.1, from coordinate 75,696 downwards.
TGAGAACAAAAGCAAACAGAACAACAGCATTCTTGGTGTGATGGGGTTCGGACTTCTCCAGTCTTCCTTTGTACCCCAATATAATTTTACATCAGACAATAAGCATTGTCGGTGCTTCCAATGCTCTACTGGCAAAATCACCCATCTTGCCAGCAGAGGCAGCACATGAGTATATGCACACTTTGCAAGCTCACTGCAAGTTGATAAGGCAGAAAGACATGTTCTATGACATCCTCATCCACAATTAGCTAAATCTTAATTTATTTAATATTATGGATGTATACCACAGACTGAAGCTAAGTTAATCATGAGTTCCCACAATATGCTATGCTAAAATCTGTTTTGAGTAATTTGTAAATTCTAGTTGAGTGCCTTATAAAAAATATAGCCAGGGTCATGCAGTTCTAGAAGACTGGGTTAATTGAGTTCAGTTAGGCAAACTGAACACGTGAGCCATAACCTAATACTGAAGTTGGTTGGGTTGAAAGATAAAAAAACCATTAAGAGCAACAACTTTGAGGTTGTCTTCAATAGTTTTAGCTGGACAGGGGCATAAGCTGCCACACAGCTGTTTCACTTACTATAGTGATACATACAGTACTTCATTTAAAATATGTATGTATATGTCCTTTCCAGCTCATACACGCACGCGCCACAGGTGTTAGAAGTCTTTATTGAGACTTCCAAGCCCCGAAGAGTCTTCCCCAAAAATTCCTCACATCCGTACCAGTGCCACCCCAAGGGTTCAGTATACAAGGGAAATGCCATGCCAGTCAACAGGGCAAAGGGAAGTCCACAAAGCAAAGGCATGATCCAAAGTACAAGGTACAGAATCCAAGTCCACTAGTCAAGACAAGAATCATGGTGGCTGAAGAATGCACAGCAAGGAAATGGACGCGTTGTTCCCAGCGTCGTTTCACTCCAAGCACTAAATAGCCTCTCTCCAGTGCAGCCCATCAAGAGTAGTGAGGCTCCTGCCTCACAAGTAGCCTGGCTGATCTTCATTGTGCTTGCCTCCTCTCAACCCTACGCACTCTCAGATAGGGAGGAGAAAGCAGTTCTTCCTCATCTCCCCTGGTTGCAGCTGCGTGCCTTCTTCTCCTGAAGCCTCTGAGTTTCCCAACTGCAGCTGTGCCTCTCCTGTCCCTAGCTCAGCCAGCCATTTGTCCAGTTGCTCCTCCTCTGACCTCTCCACTGTGCTTGGTCTCACCACTCCTGGCTCAGAGCCAGTGGATGTTCCTCCATGTCCCCACCTGGACCCGACTCTTACTCATCCAAACTAGCATTCAGAGAAACACCCAGGGAAATGACTGGGGAAGCTTAGAATGCAAATTCTAAGTCAGCTTGCAATCCAATCATTATATGCCCCTGAATGTATTTATCTTCTATGATCGATCAGAAACAAATGCATAACATCTACCTGTTTGCTTTTCTCTAGGTAAAAGAGCCTAAAGTGCAATCATTGTAACTACTGTCATAAGAAAATTATCAGCGTTCATAAACTTCAAACTCTAACCATTGAGTAGGTGATCAGTTCAGAAGCTGACAGACTTGCCATGCCTGTATCCTCGTTATACAATAAAATTCCTGCATTCTGCCTGCACTTACTAAAATTCCCTCAACTGAACAAGTAAGCAATGGTGATGTCATCTGAAAATGTCTTCTCTATGGCTGTTCATAAGGAACACTGTATTGCTATAGTCAACAAATTCCTTGTCTATGGTACCTTCATTTGCTCATTGTAAGTCTAGCATATTTTTGTTTTTGTGTTGATGTATTGCATGATCCCAACTGGTGTAATTTGTGAAAAATAGTTGTGGGAATCCAGCCAATTAGTCTTCATTTAGAAACAAAGATTGCATAACGCAATCTGTGAACCCAATCAAAGACTGACTATTAGAAACAAGTAAACATAAAAAGGTTTACTTAATTTGATTAGCTTGCTACAATTGTTACAAGCTATAAAGGGCAAACTTAAGAAATGACATTTAATGCAGGTGAGAAAAAGAGAAAAGGTATTCATTGAATATCATTTGTTAAGATTTATAACTTGTAATAATTCTACTGAATCCACAAAACATAATTCTGAGTAACCCAGTACAACAGGGTCAATTTTCAATATATTCCAGGATATGCTACTATAAATTAATATTTAAGCAAAATTGAAATCCAGAATCATTAGCTGATCTATAACAGTTTTGGCTTTCTAACACATTCTTGAAAATTAACATGCAAAACTTTCAGCATTTTAAAAATGAGAGATAAATATTGTAACTTACATGCATTCTTAGTTTTCTGTTTAAAGGAAAATTTTATTCAGTAGGATGATGTACCCATAAAGACTGATAATTCAAAGAGGATTGGTTCCAAATAATATGCTTATGTATGATTCTATGTAGCCCATAATGTTTGCGATTAAGGATTTTTCACTATGTGAATAATGAGATATCAATTCATTTGTTAAAATAATTGTGATATAGAAAGCTTAGATTGTGCTGTGTTGGGAAACTGGGATTTTACTATTATTCATATTAAATTTACTTAATATGAACTGAAAAGTGGATCACTAGGAAAAATACATTCATATATGAAAATTTTACCACAGCCAACATTAATAAGCATCAGAATATCTAATATAAAGTGTGAACTGCAGTGTCCTTAAATGTAAAGGGAAAAAAATATATCTTGGTAAATTAGTTCTCTGGAGGCCAAAGTTAAGAATGAAATGAAAGAGTATCTTCATTTTCAGCAAACACCAATTCTTTTTTATGATAATACTATTAAGCTGTCAATGGAGTATTTTGAGGGACTGTTCCAAGACAAAAGGACAATTTCCTTTGGGGAGATTTTGTGTTGCCAAGTAATCAATATTTTAGCAGTGCTTTACCCATTTAGCTGAGGCTTTCTGGAATATCAAAACAATAATTTATTCATTTATGGCAAAGTTCAAGGTAATAGTTTCATTCATTTATTACTTTCTCTTGATGATGTGTCTGCTTTAGCTTTTTTTTCCCCTTTTTATTTCTCTGTCACAGGTAGAGCATTATGACATGGATAGAGCAACAATTGTCTATGCAGCACTGAGGGATATTTGTATTTTTTATATAAAATGAAGTTTAATAGAAACATCTCACTGCATAACCTATTTTACTATAAACAATAGTTCTACAAAAGTGATATTGGAAGTACACTTGACATTCTTCCCATCATCTAGATTATGATTAGAATCAATAAGTTTAGATTACAATAGATCAATAGCAGAGCAGAGGAAAAGATATAACAAAAGGGAACCACTAAGATGGGGTGCAGAAAGACCTGTCTTTCTCTAACTAGTGGGGTGAACTATAGGATGAATTTTCTAAAAAAAAAGAACAGATAATGCAAAGCAAGCTGTAGACCGAGGAAAAGAAGGCATACAAGTAGACAGAGATAGACAGAGATCTATTGGAAGGAAAAGATTTAATATAACAGAAATGTAGCACCAAGAACTGGCATACATATTGCATGGTAGTGCAGAGGAGGAGAAAGAGAGCACCAGGGAGTAGAAATAGAAAAGAAATGGGTTAGTGAAGAAAAGAATGCAGCAGTTTCCTTAGGGATAAGGGGAGAAGAATGAATACACTATATGCTACACGGACCGAAAAAGAGAAATAGCGTATAAGACAACAGATGTAAAAAATAAAAAGTGAATTCAAATATTTTTTTTAAAAAAAGAACCTCTTTTCATTGCTTTTAAATTGGTTAAATATATCCAAGTGCCTTTCTCAGTGATCTGAGCGTCAGAAGAAGGTCACAGTCATGGTTTGCCATCAGCTGGAGGATGGACGCCCCTCGCATGAGGGATTTGATCAAGAAATACTTGACCAATGTCTTCTTAAGGGCAGCCAAAGAAGGTATGATAGAATAGCATATCTTTGCAGGCTGCAACGGCATACACAAAAAGCAAGACAAATTTCCCCTTTTTTTCAGAACAGAAACTTTCCTGTCAACTACGTAGTTATTTTAAAAAAAAGACTTCTGTATCTGAATGATTGGCCTAGTGAATCCTTTATGGATGCAACACGCATCTAAAAGGTAATGATGTTGCAACTTCTTATTTTGATTCTATTATTCTGAATGATATTTGTATGGAGATAACATAGAAAGCGAATACAAAATTAATAGTTCCCATTGACATATTACACTGTAATATGGAGGGCAACCTGTTCTGTATTGGATTAATCTCTTCCTTAAGAAGCAGATATGGAGTTGGTTATAATGTAGTATCTGGAGGTTTGATCTTCTGCTTTGTTGGGTATCATGGTGTGTGTGAGAGAGGGGGGGAGAGAGAGAGAGAGAGAGAGGGAGAGGGAGAGGAACAGAGAATGGAATGAAATGGAATGGAACGGAACAAAATGGGAACAAGAACAAGAACAGGAACAGGAACAGAACAGAATAGAAATTTTATGGTCACTTTAAATGTACACTAATCATCATACATTAAAATGAAATTTTGTTGCATTCAGCTCTCAGAAGATAACCATTATGCATATACCCACATACACACACATATAAGACACAGAGAAACATCACAGTCTAGTTCAGATGTATACATGTATATAGCGGGGGGGAAAGAATCCTGCGAGTTTACAAGATGGATGACATAAGGAACAAAGCTGTTACAGAATCTAGTAGTCCTGCTATAGATACTTCTAACCTTCCCAGAGGGCATCAATAGAAACAACCATGAAGTGGGTGTGTGGGGTCTCTAACAATGCTTCGAACTCTAAGCACATAACATTTACAAGTAGTACAGGTAGTCCTCGAATTACAAATGTAATGGAGCCTGCCTGTTCCATTTGTACCTCAAGAATTCGTGGGAGTGAATCTCGTACCTTGAGCGAGATCACTTCCCGCTTTCGCCCACGCATTCACTAATTTAATGCGTGGGCGAATGCGCAGTTCATTAAGTGCACATGAAGCATCTCAGGGTGGGGAAGGCCATAGGGGGGCCTAGTGATGAAACAGGCCCCCAAGGCCTCCAAAACCCACTAAGATACCTCATGCTTCCCCCTCCCTGCCACCTTGCAAAGATCTGTCTCCTCTCTGCCACTGTTACTTTCCCTTTGAGGGAGAGGAGAGTCGATGGAAACTCCTGGGCATGAATCCCTCTGTTTTCAAAGGCCTCATAGGCACCTATGGGGTATTTCAAAACAGAGCAAATCCCTCTGTTTTCAAAGGCCCCATTTGCGTGCAGATGAAGCTTCCATTCTCCATCTGGGCGAAAAGTGTCCTGGTGGTGGCAGAAAGGAGTTGGGGGGAGGAGGAGCAGGAGACAGGCACCACAAAGACTTTTCACACTGAGAATAAAAGTTTCTGGGGTCCATGATCTCACAAGAGTTCAGGCACCCAGTCTCTGCAAAAAAGGATGAATTTGCACAATATTACAGCACCCAAGAGCCCCCGTAAATTCTTCTCTCCCTCAAAAGCAAAAAAAACCACGGCAAACAGGAGCCAGATTTTGTAAGGTAAGTGAGTCTGGCGCAGCAGGATGGGAAGAAGAAGATGTAGGGAGTGGGGGCAAGGGGAATAGAGGGAATGTTGCAGATCTCTGCAGTCATTCGTATGGGCACTAAATGAATGTTCGTAACCCGGGGATTAGCTGTATTCTGAATAATGGGAAGTGATCTTCCTATAACCTTCTCCACTGTCTTCACCACTCTCTGTATGGACTTTCTATCTGAGGCACTGCTGCCACCAAACCAAACAGGGATGTAGTTTGTTAAAATGCTCTATGTCTCTGTAAAAAGTGACCAGGACAGAAGGAGAAAAATATGCTCTCCTCATTTCACACAGGAAATGCATCACTAAATGCATTTTAGTTTGCATGCTTCATTAAAGAGAGAGAGAAAGTCTGCCAACTTCTCATAACCTCCAGGCTGATCTATCTGAAAAATATTTGAAGCTTTAAAGGTAAGAAAAAAAATAAACTCTAAGAATCTGCCGTTTGCCTATGTCAAGGACAGCAACATGTGATCCTTTAGTGGTTGAATTTCAGTTTTATCCAGCCTGGCAGTGGGTGAGTCCTTCATTTGAAGGAATACATCAATATGCTTATTACGCTGCAGTAAAACTTAGATTCGGCAAACTATTCCAGGAAGAAAGAATGGTCTGTTAAAGCCCACTTTATGTCATTTGTGTCCATTTATGTCATTTGCTTGATCAGGGTAATGTGGCAAATTGATGCAAATGCCAATTTAATGTTATTTGGAAAACTGCATAATTATGCAAGTATGCAAATGATATGAATGACCATAAATCACCTGGAATACATCAGACACAATGAACTTAGTCTATTATTTGGGATGAGGATGCCTGAGCAGAAAATTTGTCCTTGTATCTGACATCCACTAAACTGAGGTCCATTAAATCAAAGATCTATTGAAATGGTGGAAGAGCAACAATAGCTACTAAAGACCGTCATTCAAAATGCTGGTCCTCTTCCTTAAAATTCTCTATGCGCTTTTCACAGCATGATGGGGCATTTTTAGAATTGGCCGTGTATTTTTCAGTGAAGATTTTTATGCTCTTTTACTATATTCATCGGAGCTATTTGCCACAGGTATTCATAGCAAATATATACAACATAATCTCAGTGTCAGGCTTACTCCTGAATATCTGTCCCAGAAAGTCTGTTCCCTCTGGTTCTCTTAGTAATTGCTTCATTTCCTCCTCCTTTACTCTGTCGCCCTCTCCTGTTTCTGGGCTTATCAGGAGAGTAGAAAGAAAGGGGTTTGCTAGATTTGCTGCTTGCATGCTGAACACAACTTAACTCCTTCTCCTGGATCTGCTTATCCAAGCACCTTTTCCTCCATTGGGGGGAAGAACCTCTCTCAGCATCTTCTGTTCACTCCTTTCCCAGAAAACAGGACTTCATTGACAACAGCTGATTCCCACGGTCCCTTCTTAGAAGCCACCAATGGATCCTTCTTCTCCAGCCAGAAACCAATGACTGCTCCACGTATTCACGTAACTTCACCTTCCACCTTTTTAATCCTTTCCTTCTCTGTCTCCAATCTTTAGTTGGGCCAGCAGCATGTCCCCCAGCAACTGAGGAGATGGATCTGCCTTGCACACACACCACGTCCTACATATCAGGCTGGACCAACGGGACTGCTGTTTCTACATCTTCCACAATAGCCCTGGCTTTCAAGGTCAGAACTGAACTGCTTTTCCAGTCTACATTCCCCATTTTCTGACTTACACTAGCACAACAACCATGCCTGGCCATGCAAAACTATACGCCAAAATGCTTTAAAGCTATTCAGGTAGCAGTAGTTCTCTTACCAGGTTAAGATACACAAGGAGGCGTTTTCCATTTGCCATCTCCAAATGAATTTTGATTTGCAGTCTAAAAACAGGACCTTTTCTATAGGTGCCTCAACTTAGGCATGCCTTTCAACAGAACAGACAGAACAGAACAACAGAGTTGGAAGGGACCTTAGAGGTCTTCTAGTCCACCCCCCAGCTCAAGTAGGAAACCCTATACCTTTTCAGATAAATGGTGGTCCATTTGTCTGAAGGCTGTGCTGTGCATTCCTCCGTTTGCCAGGCTCAAATATTTGCAAAGCCATTTAAAAAAAAAAAGGTTCAATGATTTGGCTTTAAATCTCCTAATTATGTTTTAAGTTTAGCTTGTTTTCTTCAGCCCATTTTCATATTGCATTTGCTGGGGATGTTGCCTTGATATTCTTTCTGGAATGAAGATGCAAATATAAATCTTAAAATAAAATGTTAAAATTCGAAACAGACCATAAGGGATACATTAAATGTAAGTAATAAAAATATTTGTGATTATTCTTCTTTCATTAGAACAATAGTGCTTTACCGAATGTGTATTAAGATTTCTACTATTCCAGTTAGCAAATTTAGCTATTCTGGGACACTCCAACATGGAAAGATCTTGCTCTGCATGAACCTGTATATTTATGAAGACAGAATATTTAATTTTTCGATTTTAGCCACTCTGGTATCTTAAATATTACAAAAGTGTGGGAGCTTTATTAAAAAACTTCAATAAACAGCAGAGTTTTTGGACAAAATGAGTATTAAAGGGTAAACGCTAAATGCTACCTCTTAGCAGGACAGTGGTTTAAATTGCAATAGTAAATCATCACATGGGCTCTATGAAAAATATTCTCATAATTATTTGCTTAATTTTCTCTCATGCTGTTACTATGGGGCCATTATTACATAGATAGTTTTGCCAGCAGTATATCTGTTTTACAGCTAAAATAACTTTTTAAATGTGTGCTAAAATACCCAACACCATTAGGTGACAATATTACTGCAGAAACTGATGATAACAATGCTAAGAACTTAAGAAGACCCAATCTCGGGGCCAGAAAAAAGGCACATTTCGCTTAGCACTCTGTTGCCACATTGATCCACAGGTGTTGATGGGAAGCTAGATAAGAATGCTGCCCATGTATGTTTTCCATCGTCTCTGAGCTATTCCGCCTCCACCACAAAGCCATCAAGTAGCTACTAATAGCCTTAACCTCCATAGTCCCTTTTAAATCTGCCAAAGACACAACACGAAAGCAGTGTTGCAATGCTGTTGCGGAATTCACAAACAGGAAGAAAACTATGCTGGTTATGCCACCTTCATTACAGTCTCTATTCTGCCTCAGTAATGACCCTGGCAAGAGGTGCTATCCTTACAATTTTAATGGGGGACTTGTTAACGAACATATTGGTGGATTCCTCTGGCTTTCCCATCAACTGTGAGGAGCTAGTGGGAAAAACCACCTCTAACCCCTCTTCTTCATATGGGTCAGTGCCAGGGATAGGTTTCAACCAGTCTAACAAACGGTTTGCTTTGCGCGTGCTTCACGCACCAAACACACACTGCGCGCGCATGTTCCATTCAAAACTATGATGAATACCGACCTTTTCCTGCAGCCGCTCTGCCAAAAAACAGCTGAGGCACAGCAATCCGCGCTGCCGCACCAATCAGCTGGTCTTGAAAAGCAGGAAATAAAGGTCAGAATAGCAGTTGGGTGGGCGGGAGGGCCCAAATCATCGCCAACTCTTCATCAATTGAACTGGTTCGCCCGACTGGCCAGACTGGAACAACTGGTTCACCCGAACCGGGCCAAACTGGTAGAAACCCACCCCTGGCTCAGTGCTTCAAGCTAGACCAGACTAGGAAGTCATAGTTATGACTGCTTACTACCACTGGTATTATAAGGTTATAGTAACAATCTTGCAAGTCTAGATGTGCTTCCTCTCTGGCATACCTCCTTTATTTTCATGTATAACATGCTGAGATGCTTTCTCGGATTAGATTTCTGTCCTGGACTCAGATTTCTTCTATCTGATCATTATCTTGCTTGCAGATTTTCCTCCTCCTCCTCAAGATGATTCCTACTTCATATTACAATATGTAATAAGATGATACGTATAGGTTGATGCTTAGCCACCTGTCACACTTCCTAACGGTCACAGGTAGGGAGATGCTTCATACCTGATACCATGTCAGTTTGATTATTTATGAGCATGTACCTACTGCTTTTCTCAAAAAAAACCAAACCCATGTCCAAAAATAGTTGGAACGGTCACAAGGGTGAAGGAGAGGTAGAAGCTGGAAGGAGTGATCAATAATAAATAAGAGTACATTCTTGGCCAATACTGCAAGGGACTAGCAGTGCTGACAGTAAATAGCTATGGATGCAACATACGGAAGTAGTCCATGGAGTCTCTCACCTCATACCTTCTTAGGCATTCTTCCTCAATCTAATTTTATAAAAAAAGAGAGGGTTCATTTCTGCATGTAGCCAAATTCCTTGAAAGCTTTCCTCCAGCTGGAAGGACTTTTGTTCTTCCAGCAACTACAGACATAGGAAGACATACAGTAGAGGTATTGGAACTAGCTGATAGTCCTCAACTTATAACCACAATTGAGCCCAAATTTCTAAGCAAGCTAAGCAAGACGGTTGCTAAGTGAGTTTTGCCTCATTTTACAACCTTTCTTGACACTGCAAGAACGGTTGTAAGTGAATCTGGCTTCCCCATTGACTTTGCTTGTCAGAAAGTCACAAAAAGGTGATCACAAGACCCTGGGACACTGCAACTTTTGTAAATACATGCTAGTTGCCAAGCATATGAATTTTGATCATGTGACCATTGGGATGCTGCAACTGTCTTAAGTGTGAAAAATGTGTGGTTCCCACTCTGACGGCATTTGTCGGGGGTGGGGGATAGCTTAAAGGCCTTGATTTTCTCCAAGGCTAGCATGGCTGAAGTTTCTTGCTGGGTGAAGGATGCAGGTTTGTTTTTGTGACTGGATTTGCTATTTTGATTCATATTCAAAGTTTTTATCCTATAATATAATTGTAAGCTGCCCAGGGTTGGTTTAAAGTTGGTGCCATGAAAATAAAGTACAATAATTCATCTTATTTTATTTTCTTATTTTCCTTGTTTGTTCGCTTTCTTTCCAACTGTATCATGTCCCCTCATGCAACGTACTTTTTTCTAAATGAAACTAATACTATATTACATAATATTTATATAATAAAAGTACACGTGGTGCATGCTACTACATTTGTATGTATCAAATAAGTTGGTCTTGGATCCCTTATAGGAGTTATTGTAAAGCTGTGCAACAATTTGCATTCAGTTCCAAAAGTTGCTTTCACAATTCTGAGAATATAAACGCAATACGTATCAGCTATACTCATTAAAATAGCTGAGTTTGTTCCCAGGATCATAAGGCTGCTCCTTCCAACAGCCATATGATCCTAGAAAAAAGCACAGCTGCTTTTGTAAATTGTTTTTCTGTTCACCAACACTTTAAACTCAAATCTGAAAATATTGCATAGCTTATTATATTTCTTTATTAATCGAAAGGTCTCCAGAACTATGTGCAGTCAAAAAGGAAGTCTGATATATTTCATTAGGATTATTTTCATATGGATTATTAATTGAAAATCCATTAAAAAAACCCTTCCAGAGCAGCAAGATAAATTTTAGCACATCCTTATTCGAACTACTTGCGATTATGAAATGTGTTGATGTCTTAAACTTTTTTTATGTCATTTACTTCTCAGAAAGTAAAGGAATAAGTTTGACTAGCGAAGGTTTCTTTGATGGCCAAGAATTGTATATGTGTGTATATCTAAAGTTGTCAGTGTCACCCTTTTCTTTATTGCAAAATGAACTCATTTCACTTTGTGGTGCCTAATAAACTTAAACCCTTTGGCTTTTATTTGTCCCTGTTGTAAACTATGGAGTGCTACCATGTTTCCTTAACATCTGGGACTTATCACATCTTTTCTAATGACTCACTGGGCTGCAGAAAATGCCTGCTGAGACACAGATGCGTGGTGTCACACAGACTTAATGGGATACAAAGGAGAGAATAAAAGGTGCGAACTGAGGAGAGGAAGGTTGGGATGTTGGATCCCAAAGATGGAAAAGCACTTAGGAAGTGAACAGACAGCCAGTAAAAAGAATAAATCAGATCAAAAAAAAACCCAAACATTATATGTCTATGACACTCGTCAGAAGAAAATGTGACTATAACCATGCTTTGCTGCAAGCAAGCACATCAAGCCCCATTTCCACGAGGTCTTGTGGCGTGTGCATCAAGACATTTTGAAATGCTAATTCCACAATATTATCCTGCAGCCAAGAAATTATCTGTTTGCATATTACAAACTGGTTTATTTATTTTTTAAATTATAACCTACCATTTCCATAATGACAAACCGTGACGCCTTTGTTGCTAACACAATGGATGTGAACTGCTATTACAGTTAGTATATACAGTTCAGAAGTCAGGCAGGCAGCAAGAATTATATCATTTGAAATAGGATATTTTAATTGGGATTGGCAATATGAGAAAGGATAGGAGAGGGTCTAAGTGAATTTTCTTGAGATACTTATGAGTTTTCTCCAATGTTGCCAATTAATCTGAAAATATAATTAAGCCAGATTTGTTCCTCGTCTCAATCATCCCAGGTTTGCCATCCTGAGCAGCAAGGACTGAAGAACAAATAGAAATCTCTCTTTTATTTCTGACCATAACATACTATGAGATTGGTGAAAATGTTTTATTTGTTTGTTTGTTTGTTTGTCAAACATATATAAAGTGTGAACATAAACATGAGCATAAACATATATAAAATATATACATAAACGTATATAGAGTATATATAGGTGAATGGGGACATGTTTAAAAAGGCAAAACCTCAGTGAATATCTGATTTATGTAATGAATCCAATAACACTGATACCATACTAGGGAAAATGATATGTACCCTATTCCCCATATAGGGGATAGAAAACTTTCATATGGAGGCAAATTGATCAACCCACTGTTGACTGAAGATCAGCGATAGTTAATATAGGCTTATAGAATGTAAGAGTTTGAAGTTACATTGGGCATCTTCTAGTCCAACCCACTGCCCAATGCAGGACTCCGCAACTATAGCATCCCTGACCAAGGTCACGCAGGCTCTGTTTAAATATCTCCCTGTATAATCTGTATAAATTTAATAAATATCTGCTGTTTAAGAACATAACCAGTGGATTGGACACCTGCCCTTTCTAGCCTAGTCTGTTCTCAGTGCCCAATCAATTGCACCAGCAAACTCTTCTCTAGCAAGTTGTTCAAAGGCAATTATGCTATCAATTTACAATCCTACAGCAAGTCTTATAGTTAAGGGGTAGTCGCATTCAACTCTTTGCCTTTCCCCTAATAATGCATGCATAAGATACTATTGATTGGTTATTTCAGCCCCCTAAACCTTTACGCTTTTATGCTAAATAGCTAAATGTCGTGTCACGTTTTTCACCCAGGTCACGGGTATCTTGCAGTGTCCTAGTTTCATGTACCAGCTACTGTATGTGGTTTTTTGGGGTTTTTCTTATAAGCGAGCTGTTCTTGTTCCTAATATCCTGGCTACTGGTTTTCTAACAGGTAAGGTGCTAATTTCTGCCTCGCTAGAATGTTCAGCTCCACACCCTTCTTATTGCAGAGCAGCTCAAGGCAGCACCCCCACCTTCTGCAGAGAGAGAAGACAGGGAGGAGCAAAGCTGATTGTCTGTTTTAAGGCAAAAAGATGTTTTTATCAGAATTCATATTCCTCACTCTCATGTCCATTCCATCCATAACTGGATCCTATTTCCACATACGACCCTTCCTCTGATCCCCAGGGCCTCATCTATACATATATTCCGTCACCTGATCCTTCAATTGTCTGTGTATCAATACTCATAAAACAGAGTCAGGTTTTAAGGCTTAGTGTATTTATGCATCCAAAAAGTGAATATTGATTTTAATAACTGAACATGAACATATTACAATATAACTGAACATATTACAATAAAAAAAAGATAGCCTCCAAATGCCGTTAAGATCACATGAACAGAAGGTACGATTCAAAACATTTTAAAACACTGCCAGGGCAAGCAAGCATTTTAGAGCATTTCTATACGATACAGATGATATTTTCATGTGTCTGAGGTATACAGGGTACTCATCTTCTTTTTGTAATTATCTAGGATTTCTTTCAAGTTCATCAGCGGATCTTGAGATATAAATTCATTGAATTCTCTGTCAATTTTTATATTCTGTTCAGTCAAGTATTTCTAGAAGAAAATGGTAATAGATCATATTTTAGTGCTTATAGTTTTGATTTGATAAATGCAGAACTGGCATGATAAGAGGAAATGGAAAATGCAGCTATTATCTGTAGACAATTCTTTTCTATAAAACCACTGCCCGCGCTCTGCAGCTGTCTCCTACTGACGGCCGTAGCCTCCAGAGCCCCATGGAATGGCTGTACTTCGCATGTGCCACACTTGGGGCATGTGCAGTACAGGTTTGCCGGTTAGTGTTGGGGGGGAGGTTGGCACTTCGGCAGCTTTTTTCAGAGGCAGACCCCTCGTCAGCGTTCGTGACCCCCCATGTGCGAAGTTTGGGCGAGATTCGTTGCACATTGTAGGAGCGTATAGAGCATGCACACACACACACACTTCTGTTTTATAGATATATAAGATTCTATTTATCTACAGATGACCCTTAGTCACTACAGAATAAACTCTGTCTTCAATTACTGGTAAAAATCTCGTAAGAAAAGGTAATATTTTATCCACCTGGTAAGAAGGGTGTAAAAATATTCATGAAGTGATCCTGATAAGACTTAATAGATTAACAAGCACCTATATCTTTATTACTCTGACTATATCCAATCTATATCAAACCATGTCCAAATGGCTTAGGCCTCAATCAAAGCCATGGCAGAGACATCAAAATACGAACTATGATATAATGCACAGAATGCCAACAAGTGGCCACATAGTTAACTAAAAAGGCAGTTGAGATAGAAACACTTATTTGATGAACAAATATGATGGTCGGAGAGCTACAAATACATAATACCGTATATTGTGAAAAGATATAGGTATACAAGAAATTCAGCAGGCATACTGTATTTTGGTAATCTTTTACTATATAACCCAAACTTCTGCATCTGAATTATGCACTATTCCCTCTTTTAGAATGTTTGGATATATTTTAGAAAATTATAAAAACGTTTAAGAAAATCTTGAAATATGAATCAAAGAATAACCTGGAGAATAGTTAAGAACAGTAGTTGAATTTACCACGAAGGGTCCTGGTTAATAGCCCCCAAACAATTATATCTCTTCAGGTGAAGATATGGTCAACAAAATCTTACTTTTATCTCCTAGGAAAAAATCCCCTTCAATATCAGGCGACACAAAAGATTGTTCCCCATTGCTTTCTTGGACCCAGTGAAGATGATGAAAACACTAGAGAGCCACTTTTCCAAATGCAGATGGCCTATGTCACTAACATTTATAAGATATTTGATTGTCTGGACCAACTTGCTTTTCCTAATTCTTGGAGATTAGGGATGGCATGAATTTGTCTAAATTTTCTGTGTCATTGTACAGCACAATCTATACCAGTTGGTGGAGCTGGATTACAGGCTTCATCATTTTATTTTATTTTATTTCAATTACTTATGCATTTGGGGGCATGAAGAATCATAGGGAAGATTTCTTGTCCTGGCCCCTTTCTCCTTCTTCTAAGTTGTAGGGAAGGGGGAAGGCATGATTTAAAGCGGGGGCCTTCAAACCTGACAGCTTTAAGACTTGTGGATTTCAACTCCCAGAATTCCTCCTCCAGTCATGTTAGCCCAGGAATTCTGGGAATTGAAGTCCACAAGTCTTAAACTTGCCAAGTTTGAAGACCCTTGATTTAAAGTGTCTTCTTCCCTGGTCTACTCATAATAGAAATTAGAGAAACTACAAGAAGATACATTTGAATCCAACCATCTTTAGCATTTACTTAAATATTTCTGGGGAAGTGGGAGTAGGGTAGCTGTTTCTGTATGGGAATGTTTGTCTTTCCCAATATGATTAGCTAGAACTTAGACTTTGAGGAAAGTGATAAATGGTTTGCTCTAGACAGGCCCTCTTATGGGCAACAATCAACTGGATTTAAGGGGAACAACTGGGTCGTCTGTGATATGGTCTATCTATGGGAGAAGGAAAGAGAGACGGAAAGAGAGATCCTCTGCCTTGCTTAAGGAATCAAGAGAGATGGGTCACTGATTTGATTCTGTCTGATCCATTTGTTTCTCGAAATCTTTCAAATTCTTCCATTGTTAAAGGATTGTTCTCCCTGCCCAGCTTTCCTTGTAACACATGAATGTCTATTTTTCTCTCCCCTGTCCATTGAATTGAGAGATGAGGAGGAAGATGTATAAAGAAGCCTCAAATAAGTGAAAGGGATAGTTTGAGAGTGGAGATCAGTGTGGTAGCAGTGCTGAAGGAGAAGCAGCAGCAGCAGTAGCAGCAGCGGCAGCAGTGAAATAGGCACAACTTTCCTAAATTTCTCTTTTTTGGAAGAATTAGCCCATAAGAGGTACTTTGATTGAAAAAAAATTGCCCGGATACAACTTTCAGCCAGTTAAATGGTACACACTGAGAATTTTAGTAGTATATAATAGCATGAGGTACCTCAACTGTCTCAAGATGAGTAAATATTAGTTCCAGAAGATACTGCATATTTTTATCCATTTTCCTTTTCTCTTCTGAAGTTGTTTGCATAACCACTTGGTATCTAAGGAATAAATACAAGAGAGAAAGAGAAGAGAATATTGCATTATTTATATTGAAAAACTGGTCCTCGATCTATAAATTCAAGGTTTGTATAAACAGCCTGTAATAATTAACACGCATAGCATTCCAAAATCTAAACATGTTTCATTAAAAATTTTCATATTTA
>JANHJO010004821.1:16089-31323 GCA_032468235.1 Pseudoxyrhopus heterurus | reverse complement strand
AACCTTGGAGCTGGTGGGATTCAATCAGCCAAACTGCTGATCTGCAGTACTCTGTTCTTACCACTTGAGCCACTGCACTGAAGGATCGTAGAGGACAGGAAGGCCCCTGAAGGAATGTTGTCCATGGGGTTGCGATGGGTTGGACATGACTTCGCAACGAACAACATCATATATATACTTGGTCTAAAGTTTATAGAAGTTTCTGGTTCAGAATTCAGTAGTTCATGGTTAAAATTACTATTTCTTTTATTTAAAATACATATTTGGCCTTCAGAGACAATTCTGGGCAGTTCACAGTAACCCTAAAAACCAAACAACAGCACAAGTAAAAACTTGCTATCTTAGTCATTCTCCTCGGATGCAGTCAACATCATTCATTTTCTAGCTAGCTTTTCCTTAGGCTAGCTAAGGGTTTTTTTAAAAAAAGAACAAAGGAAATAAAAATAAGTGTAGTCCACTCTTTCATATAAAATGGTAGTGAAGGCATAGGCTATTAACCTGCTAAGAGCTTTTATAAGTCATGAATTTGCATTAGTCACAGCTACTTTAATGACTTATGCTTTTGCTTGATATAGCCATTGTTAGGGTCAGCAATTAGCTAACACTTACTAGAAGCTGATCATATACCCATTATAGGAAGTGTAGTCTAGTTTAGTGACCAAAGTTAGCGGTATTGAAAAAGCACCTGAAGACCATTTTCACACTTACAATCATTGCAGCATCTCTATAGTCCCATGATAAGAATTCACACTTGGTAACCGATTCATATTTGTCAATTGGAGGTCTTTTAAGACCTTCTGGCAAGTCAATGGGGAAGCCAGATTCACTTAACAACTGTTACTAATTTTAACAACTGCAGTGATTTGCTTAACAATGGCAAGAAGGGTCATAAAATGGGACAAAACTCACTTAACTGTCTTGTTTAGCTTAGCAGCAGAAATTTTGGGTCTCATTTTGGTCATAAGTCGAGGACTACCTGTATGTGTATAACTATTAAGTGGAAATAGTAGTTAAATCAACAAGAATTCTTAGCCTGGGGCTTCCTTTTATCAATACTGTACTAAGGACACATAAAAATAGGATGGGGTGCAAAAATGAATGAGAATATCAAGAGATTATTAACTGCAGATGTCCTATAATGCTCCTGAATCCTGGGAAGTTTTAAACAGTGTTATTTATATGCATGGGTAATGCAGCCAAAGATCTTTTCTTACAGTTATGTTTAATGAAATGCCACTTAAGGGGGAAAAAAGAATCACAGAATGTCTTGTGGAACATTGAAGTTAAGTTTCATATAAAGCCTTGAAGAATTCCTATCATATCTTAAAATTACTGATAGATTGTATTTCTGGCCTACTAACCTTGACAAAATATCAGGCTGATATATGCATATCTGAAATTACAAAAATGACTTTTGAAGGATTATTTGACCTAGCATAAAGCAGCAAAGGCATATAAGACAATTAGGTAGTTACTCTGCACAAGCATGTAAAGAAAACTGAAGCTACCAGTTTAAACCAAGTGTACCAAATGGCACAGTATAGTTAAGGAAACATGCATGGGAAGGTTTTTTTCAATTCTCTCCTTTAGAAGTCAGCATTAAGTTGCACAAGGCATCTTCATTAGAATATCCTAAACTTAATAAAGCAGTGTTTAATTTAATAATTTTGTTAGTCCATACTCAGAAACAGCTTGTATTTCAAAGAAAATTAAATAAAATGATAGTTTCTGACTGTAAATTGTGTAGAAGCCTCACATGGAAACTATGGTTACTGGTTTAAACTACAAATAATTATTTCATCAGAAATTAATGGCAATATAATTACTTTTAAAAGGGACACGGTAAATAACCTTCTGAATTTATGGATAAGCATCTTAGCAAATAAAGCTGCTGATAGGTAAAAGTGTTAGATTGCAAGCTTACAATTGCCAAGTGCTTCCTACTAAAGATGTTTGGTAGGTGAGAAGTCAATTTAGTGTGACATGTTGAATTTAAATGTCAGATTAAAAAGGGGTAGATAAAATGAAAAATGAACAAGAACAAATCAACCAATCACATACAAAATTTGAATATTAAAATTTTAAGGTATCGCTATAGATCACTTTCCCACTAGCCATTTTATATTAATTGGAAGATACTTAAAAAACATAATTAAAAAGAGGTAAGGAATGGAATGAACTAGATATTCTGGATATGTAAAAATAAGGTTAGGAATTGTTCCTGCAATGTTCCAAGCAGAATTCAGGCAGCATCAGGGGTGGGCTGCTGGGGGTTTGGGAGATCCTCTTGCTAAGAGTCTGTTCAGTTTGGAGAACCCTCAAATCCCACTCCTGGCTGGCCCCGCCCACTCCACCCCTCCCAGGAGTCTCACACAGCCCATTTTGGATCCCAGGTAAGTGTAGTGCCCGTGCAGAGGCTCAGGGTGAAAAATGAGCCTGGGGAAGTTGAAAACAACCTCCCTGCCATGGTGCAGGCTAAATAGGCCACACCCACCATGGCCACACCCACCCAGCAACCAGGCAGAGAACCCAATGCTAAAAAATTTTGCAGCCCACCCATGGGCAGTATCAATACTCATGATATAACAGTATGTTCAGAACCTGCAATACTTGAAGATTAGTGAATATTTCTTAGTTAAGAGAACTGTCTTTTACCACTTCAGGAGCCCTCAGTAAGATGGTAAAAACTTTGGGAAATGAGTTCTAAGTGAAGGCAATCCAACTGTTGAATTTCTATATTTTCTTTCAAAAAAGCTTGTGCACAGTAAAAAGTTAGGGTAGATGGATGAGCACACTACACTTGAATTTAAAGGCTATGGGGCAGTAAGGTGCTGGGAAGATTTGAAGGTTAGCATACAAAACTATTACGTGGGAAGTGAAAAGAATTGTATAAGCTTACTTGCCCCCAGATTCCCAAGGATCTGGGTTGGCAAAAACTTGGGATTATCTAACTTTTGCTTTGACAGTATCGTAACCTGTCCAGCAGTTTATCCAAACTTCCAAACCATGTTTTTTTCCAGCTTGGGTACATACTCTTCAATAGGATTATGGATCATGCTTCCAACTGCTAATCAAACATCTTCCAGGATTACCTTGTACAAAACAGCAAGACTCTAGAGATAATGCTAAACAGAGAAAACACCGGCCTTGTACAAATTCAAATTTCTATGCTTTGAATAGCTGGTTTTTCTCCCTGGTAGGTATCAGTTACTGCAATGTGGAAGAAAAGCTAATATATTATTCCAAAAACTGTGCCTAACCTTTGCTAGTGTGGCAAATACCTTCGCTTCAATTGGATCGTCATATAAAGCAACACTGCTTAAAATATGTTTTTAATTTTGAAACACATAAGTACAGTAGAATTAACATTTAAAAAATTCTAGACAATACAAATCAAAGCAGTTAAAATTTAAATTCCTAATCCTTTAATATTTTAAACAAAAATCTTAAAAATAATTTGAAAAGCTATTTACAAAATATTTGCCTCAGATATTATCAGTGTCAAGCTGAAGCGAATGTTGAAGCATTTCAATTTCAAAGTTTTAAGGTCGTAATTTTTCAGAGTAAAAAAATGCACCCAGAGCAAGTATTACAATCTATTTTCTTATTCTTTTGCTTGCTCTTGTCCTGCCTTCGGTTTCTTTAGGCAACTCAGCCATCAGAGTAGTATTTTCTTCTTTCATTTTCTTTTTTCCTCTTGTTTGCACTGTATATATGGAAAAACAAAACAAATATAAGATACCAATATTTACAAGAATTCTTCCTAGAGTAGGTAAATTATTTGGAACACTCATACACACACGGAACTTTAAAATAATCCAATAGGATTAAAATCAATTAAAATTCAAGAAAATCTTCAGCATATTTTTAAGACATTCTGAAGGGAGAATGCATGCAATTATTTACCTAGAGCCCCAGTAAATATAAGTTCCAAAATGTACAGAACATAATAAAAATGTCCGAATAATTTTATATTCTTTCATTCAAACTGTGATAGCATTAATCAATCTAATGCCTTTTAGATATATCGCAGTTATACTACCAAGAATTTTGAAAACTGTAATCATAACATATCTACAAATTTTCAAGCTAAAAAAGAGCATTATTTGGGAGTGTTAACAAAATATTTCTGGGCAGGACAATTTCGTCCATTCTTATGAGCAAAAAAAAAAAATCCTTCAACAGTCAATAGACTCAACTGAAAAAGATATACAGCACACATGTAACTAAAGACCTATTATCAAAAGAGCTCCTTCAGAATCTTCTGAAAGTTCCTGCATCTATGGGGAAATTGGACTTCTAAGTTGCATGTCCATAATCAAAAAAGAAAAACTCCTTTTAACTGGAGTATATATTGATCTGGACTAACTTGAGTTCTCAATTGCACTCTGTGTATATTCTTTAAGTGAATTGATACCGAAGTCCCAGAGTGAATTTTAAAATGCAAAACCTATGTATTGATTTGGACTGGTTTGTGGACCTTTTAGGGCGGGCCCTTCTTGAACTGTTGTGCTCTATTGATATTAAGATTCCAGAATAATATTAAAACTGAAAATCCCATTCAAACAGAATTTGGCAGCAGAAAGACAAGATCAGGAGGAAACCGGTGCTTTACTGGATTATCTCTAATTCTAAAGAGTAAGAATGAGCTTAAGACATAAAAGATAACATACCTGTTTTAGATACTGTTGATTTACTTTCTGGAATTACATCTTTCACCATGTTAGCAGTGGTAATTGTTTCTGAATTGTTAATTTGTTTTCTTTTTCCACGTTCTGATGAGCTCTTTTGCATTAGCATATTTGAGTGCATAACATTTTTATTTTGGTCATAATTAGGCAAATCATTTTGATTGATGTTTTGAGTCATGGTTTTTATTTCAAGAAATTTCGGTGCCTTGACCATTAAGGAACCTTTTTTATTAGAAACATTATTTAAAATTTGTTCATTAGGAAAACTGTCACTGCCTGCAGGTAATGCACGTTTTTCTTTGAGGGAAGGAGAAACAGCAGCCTCAAGTTTATTAATGTTTCTTCTACCTCTTCTTTGATTGATCAGAGTTGCCGTAGTTGTTTTCTGCAAATCTTTGTTTTGGATTTCATGAACAAACTCTTCTTTTGGAATAATGCACTTTCCTCTGAGAGAGCGTGTCATATTGTATGTACCTGAAAGTTTTGCTAATTTCCTTTTTCCAACAGATTCTTTGCAGTTTCCACTTCGATTTTCATTAGCAGAAGATAAAATGATGCTCACCTTCAGGGAGGGAGAAACTAGTGATGCAATATTAGTTTCTTCTCTTTGCTTCTTTGATTGGCGCTTTTTTTCAAAACTATTTTGTAAAGGACCAACATTATCTGTTACTAATAGACTCTTTTTACTGTTAATTCCTAGCTCATCATTACTCTCTGCTGACGTTCCACAAGGTGTTAATTGTTTTCTTTTACTTCTGGATCTATTTTGTTTTGATACAGCTTTTGAAACTTTCTTTCCATTTTGTTGAATATCATTATCAATAACTTCAGATTTTTTACTGGAAGAAACTGAGTTTGCTGAAATTTCATGAACCGCTTTCCTTTTCCTACATTTGTATGTGAAATTCTCATTTGCATTATTTGTTGTCTTCAAATCTTCAATTGGCTGTTCATCTGAATGTTCCTGTCTGTTTGATGACAGCAAATGACAAGTGTCATTTTTGACAGAAGAAAGGATTTTCTGAAATACAACAGTGTTTCTTGTTCTTCTACTTACTTTTGATTGATCCTCCTTTGCAAGGCAAGTATTTTTGCCATCAATATTTTCATCTATCATAGGGGTTATGTGTGTACTGTCAGAATCTGTAGATATATCACCAGAAATAGTTTTTTTATGTCTGCCTCGCTTGACTGGATTCTCTTTCACTGTCCTTTGGCTCTTCAATGAACAGGATTCTTGAGTATTTCTCTTCCCTCTTGCCCTTTTGGATTGATTATCCTCTTGTCCGATGGCCATATTTGGACCTTGGACATCAGCTTCTTTATTACCAGATGTTTCATTGACTTGCTTGCTTCTTCCTCTCCTGGGTAGATGATCTTTTACTACCCTTTTTAGTGGAATGTGCCCTTCACAATTTTGCACATTTTCTAATGGCAACATTTCAGATTCTCCAAAATTTTCATTTTGAACTTGTTGCAAAGAACCTTGGGATAAAGGGCATTTGTTCACTGTTGAATCTCCAGAAGTATTATTTTCTAAAGGAATAGATTTGAGGAGCACTTGATCTTTCTTTCTCCCTCTGCCTCTTTTGGGCTGATTTTCTTTTAGACTGACAATCACATCATTATCTTTCCCATCAGAGACCAGCTTGCTTTCACTTTCTACAGGGTTGGAAACTGATTTTTTGCCTCTACCTCTGCTAGGCAGATTCTTTTTTGATAGCTTTTCTATTCTGGGTGGACTGGCCTCTGCAGGAGTTTGCATGCTTTCCTTTGGAATCTCATTACAAATGTTTTCAGTTTGA
This sequence comes from Pseudoxyrhopus heterurus, assembly GCA_032468235.1. Taxonomy (NCBI): domain Eukaryota; kingdom Metazoa; phylum Chordata; class Lepidosauria; order Squamata; genus Pseudoxyrhopus; species Pseudoxyrhopus heterurus. The sequence continues at coordinate 24,827 of JANHJO010004821.1, read as the reverse complement.
CTTTCTTCTTTTTCATGAGTATTACTCTCATATCCAAATGCACATTTTTCTTCAGAAGCCTTAAAGTCATCATTAAGTAAAAATTGAACTTTTTTCTTCTTCACTAATTTTTTTTCCATTGCTGTTAGATTTTCTGAAGCTTCGGTTTTACATACTTTAGATTTTTGCGTTCCTTGCTTATCTGCATTCAAAATTGTGATTAATGTTTCTGGGCTAGATTGTATTGCAGCAATCTTTCTTCTTTTATTTCTTTTATTACTTTCTTCCCCTGACATTGTATCATTTGCTTTACCTTTGGGAAATGTTGTCTTTACGTCACTTGCACTCTTTTTTACATTTCTAGACCTTAGCCTTGTTTTGATAGTTAAATTACTTTCATGTTCTTGAATTGATCCATTTTCTTCCAAATCCATACTTGTTACAGTTTCTCTTTTTCTTTTAGTTGCCACTTTTCTCCTGTTCACAGGCTGTTTTTCCACTGCTATTTCCTTTAAAGGCTTTTCTAATTCCTGAGTATGACTTACGTTATCAGATCCTAGATTCCCATTTGTTTCAACATGCTGCTTCTTTGATCTTCCTCTTTGAGATAATTTGGTTGTTTCAATTGTTGTAAAAGTTTTTTCAGATTTGTGCAATGGATTTAGTTCTATGTGGCTGTCAAAATTTTCACTGATTTGCTCACAATTAGCTGATGTTGATTTATTCTTTGTAGGTCTCTGAATCGTCTTGATATATGCTGCAGAACTGCAGTCATTTATTTTCCTTCTCCTAGTTCTAGCCAAAGCAAGTGGCTCAGGTTTTTCTGTTTTTAATGCATCAGAATTTTCAGATGCTTCCTTTACAAAATCAGTTTTGGCTTCATTTTTGAAACTCATTCCATCTGGCTCGTAGTTTTCAGAGAGAGAGATTGTTCTGGTTGTTTTTTTGTTGAACTCTGTTTTCAATTCATTAAATGAATTACATGCAACATGGCCTACATGGTTTGGAACACTACTGTTATTTTTTGTTACTGGAAAATGAGATTCTTTTTCAACTTTAATTTCCAGGTTTGCTTTGCAACTTCCAGGCACATTTTCCATGGACTCTGAAACAAAACATGTTCAAATATATTTTTAAAATCACAGCTATTAAGAAAAATGAAGTTTTGAACTGGTGTTCTGAGTAACTTTCTTTTTACTTTGGAGAAACATTTATGTAAGTATCTCAGTAATGATATAAAAAGTTCTTTTTAGAATACTGTCCTAATATTTATATTCTAAAATTTGTGCTAATTTTAAATTTACAGAGCTCTACTAATTTTTTTAAAAAAAGTTCTCATTAATGTTCGCTGAAGTGAAACAATTTGTTTCAAAATTAAAATGTCAAAATTTAGACAAAATGTTTCTGGATGAATAAATCAGAACATCTTCATTCACCTATATTATAGTATACTTTCAAAAGAATATACAAAACATATTTTAATGAAATAAACCTTATACTTACCCAGTTTATTTCTGGAACTGGTATAAGATCCATTTTCTTCCACAAAATTCAGAGATTCTGGTATTTTAGCCTATAAATATGATAGTTATTAAAAGCTGACGTTAAAATATTTCTCATGTAAAAATGGTCCAGTACCCTTCCTTGAATTATACAGCTGTGTATTTTGTAAGGCTGGGCTTAGGAAACAGTGCAGCTGAACATTTTTTCCAATTTTTTTTTCTTGAGTGCATGCAGACTATACTTGTGCTATAACTACCAGGAAATCAAAGTAACTCTACTTACATGTATGCATAGGCAAAGCATAGCATTTCAAGAAGCTATGCTTCTCAAGAAAATGTTTTACATAATCCTGTTTTATATTAGCAGAGATTGAGTGCTACACAAATTTATATTATATATATTAAAATATAATAACAAATGATAGAACATATGTCCAAATATGAAGTATTACTGCTGACAATGACAGTAAGATGCAGAGGAACATTTTTTAAAAATCTGCATTTTGCAATATTAATAGTTATAAATAAGAATCCAAAATATTGTAAAATTTTAGTCTAAAAATTGAAGTAGCTACTTACTACAAGATCACGATATTTAGCCCTAAATCCAAGGACCAAAGTAACTATCTAGTTGTCATTTGAGTTTTCTGGGATCAAAATAATTGATCCCAATATTTCAAAATATTATTGAATAAAAATGGATTATGTGAATTCTTTTAGTTACTAAATTATGGGCTACCTAAATAAAAATGAGTACAAATATTTGATATAATAAACGTACCTTATCATTTTCAATGTCCAACATTTCTTTGACATCTGTATAATCTATATTAGGAATTATAAAACTCTCTTTAGGTTCAATCATAAACTTCTGCAATCCCAAGTAGTCATCAGTTGGCAGAGATTTTGGTTTTGATGCTTTCAATGTCTGACTGCTGCCAACCATATTATTTATGGGTTCAAATCTTTGCTTTGGTGACATCATTTGAATATTTCCTCTATCTTCTACTGGCTTCGCAGTTTCCTTAACTTCCTTAATGCCATTAATATTTGTATCTTCCATAATTTGTGTTTCATTTTTGGTAACACTTCCAATCATGTCTTTTAATACTTCTTCAGTGGATAACCTAGATTTAGTATAAATATCATCTGCAAGAGGCTCCATAGTCTGTTTGGGTGTTTTCAACAACATCTTGATTCCTGAAAATACCTCAACAGGTTCAGATTTTTCCTTAGGTGTCTTAAAGAGCCTCTTGACCCCTGAAAGGTCCTCAACAGGTTCAGATTTTTCCTTAGGTGTCTTAAAGAGCCTCTTGACTCCTGAAAGGTCCTCAACAGGTTCAGATTTTTCCTTAGGTGTCTTAAAGAGCCTCTTAACCCCTGAAAGGTCCTCAACAGGTTCAGATTTTTCCTTAGGTGTTCTCAATGGCCTCTTGACACCTGAAAGCGCCTCGACTGGCTCTGACTTTTCCTTAGGTGTTCTCAAGAGCCTCTTGACCCCTGAAAGCGCCTTGACTGGCTCTGACTTTTCCTTAGGTGTCTTCAAGAGCCTCTTGACTGCTGAAAGCGCCTCAACAGATTCAGATTTTTCCTTAGGTGTTCTTAAGAGCCTCTTGACTCCTGAAAGCACCTCATCTGGCTCTGACTTTGCTTTAGATGTCCTCAGGAGCCTCTTACCTCCTGAAAGCACTTTAACAAGTTCAGATCTTTCCTTAGTTGTCTTCAACAGCCTCTTGGTTTCCAAAAGCTGTCTGACTGGCTCCGATTCTTGTTGTAGTTTTTCTTCTTCCATTCCCATTATATTTCTTTCATTTAGTGCTACCATTAAATTATCATGAATGGGTATTTGTGACACGTCTTCCAAAGCTGGAGATATTACATCTTGATTGTGAGCTCTTTTTTGGCTTGAAATATTAACATCCAAAACAGACTTTTTTTCTAACAGAAATAGAAAAATGATACAATAATGAAACTTCACTGACTACATTAACGGAAATACCTTTAAATGTGAAGAAATATTACTTAAAATAATTATTAGATTCTTTGTATGTTTTAGAATGACATAAAACATAAAAAGCAAATTACACCAAGAATATTAAAAATGAATTAAATCAAATTAAAGTAACTTGCTTATAATGAAAAACATACATATTATAATTGGGATTGTACCTTAAGCAAACTGAGTATCTAAAACATGGCAACTTCTAAGTAGCAAGGACCAAAATCTACAACAAAGCTTCTGGGAAAGCTTCTGCCAATCAGAGGAGAGTATGTTTATTCCACTAATATAAATTGTGAAATCAAATACAGAAACACTTGCATTTCTCTAACCTGAGATCTAAATTTGAAGCCATGAAAATTGTTTGCACTTTGAATGAATCTATTATCTCAGCTGGCTAATTATTTCATTTCTCCCCTAAAACCTATTTACAGGGTTAATGCAAGGAATGACAAACTATGTCCTGTTTTCATTATCACATTTGGATAAGACTATATTGTTCTGACCTGGGCTTTCCAAGTATGCCTGAAGCCAGTTCTTTAAACTAAAAACCCCTTTTTATTTTTAAATACAAAGAATGTATCTTTAGTTACAGATCCATTACAGAGAGTTCCACGAGAAGAAATTTGAACAAATTGTTTCCTGCAAACACCAGTCCCCTTTTGCTCCTCTTTATGCCTTAGGGGACTGGTCGTTCACCGACCACCTATGGCATTACTCTCACGTCGCCCCCTTTTCTTAATCTGTTGTGTCTTGCAGCTCTGCCCACTAAGAACAGGCTCCAGCTGCTCTTCTACCTCACTGCTATCTGATTCGGAAGGCAGCTGATAACTGGAAGCGGCCCTGCCCCCATCTCTGGCCTTAGACGCAGAGCCCTCGTCAGAGCCTTCCCCAGACTCCAAGCCTGGCCCAAGTTCCTCCCCAACCTCTTCACTGTCCGAATCTGCTGCCAGCTCCACTGGCCGCTGGCAAGCCACAACACATATATTCTATTCAGTATTTACAACCTGATGTAGCTCAGTGACTTAATAAAACACTATCATTCTCTGCCTTTGCTAATCTGTCTTGTATCCCTAAGCAGATTCTCTTCTTACGTAAAGCAGCACAGTAGTTAAAGCAACACCTGAAATTCTGATGGGGATTGCAAGGAAAGACTGACCCGAAATTTCTACAATAAGGGAAGAGCTCCACATAGCCTTAGCAATTTCAGAGAAGAGAGGTCTTGATGCAGAAGAGGTTTCCTTCCATTCTAAAAACCAAACCTCATTGATTTCTAGTATTTTGGGATGAATGACAAAGTAATCTATGCTAAATGGCTGTATGAAAGTTATTATTCAGAATGTATACACAATAAAACATACCAAATTCTGGTGCATTTATTTCTGATATCTGAGTTTCTGGTACAAAACTTTTCTGTTTTCCATCTGGTGGACTGCAGAACATTTCAGCCAACCCTGCAAATAGCATTTAAATCTATTAATGTTCAGTTAGCATGTAATGAAATGCAAGAGCAGATATAACTATAAAGAATATATTTTCTTCACTTGATTGCTTCCTAGATTTGTAATGCAATCATATTCCAGCATTATTTTAAATATTAATATTCATAGCATATTTAAAGAGAAAGGACTTAACACCATTTACCAGGATAAAAATTCCTCCTTCAAGCTCTTTGAGGAGATTGTGGATACTTTCTATCAAACACCATCTTAAGAGCAAATTCTACTACAAATTATGACACAAGTAATTAATTTGTTTTGCAAAATAAAATAAAACTTGTGATTCCTTCCATAGTGCTATAACAGTAACTATAAGTAGATTTCTGTCAAAATGACTTACACCTATCAAGTATAATTTGTAATAAATGGTGTGTGCCTAAACATGAACATGTATCTCTCATAAATGTTTAACAGAACAAGGAAGAAGAAAAAAGTCAACTCCTTTTCCTCTGTTTGAAGTCTAAGATTTATTATGACTGCTGGATTGGAATTGCCAGGCTAGTAAGTGCTATCTCAACAATTTCTCCAGTAAAAACACAGCCTTGTTAGTATCTTGGCCCATGAGCAATTTATAGTTTTTCATGAATGAAAAAAATGGAATACAGGCAGTCCTCAACTTACAACAATTGTTAAGATATTTAAATTTTAATAGCTGGAGCAGTGAAGAGGTGATCCTCCTGTACCTCAAAAAAAATAAGACCTCCCCGAAACTAAGGCCAAGCACTTATTTCGGGGGTCAAAAGAAAATAAGGTCCTGTCTTATTTTCTAAGAAACATGGTATCAACACAGGAAGATATCAGAAAAGAAGTTCTACAAAGGAATATCTTAATGCATTGGTGAATGTAGATGAAGTCAATGCAAAGAGACTGTCATTTTTATGAGCTGGATTTCAAATCCTGATGCAAACTTATTTTATTAAAACATTTATATAATCATCCACCTTATAACTCGGGACAACTCCCAATCAAGCCTTTTGAGCCCTAGCAATGATAGATAGATAAGACCTTTTATAAGTCTTTTGAAAGACTTGCTTACAAAAAGTCTAATTTCCAAAAAATAGTAAACTTTAACAAGCTAAATCTCTTCTCTTGCTTCAGTAGGGGGAAAAAAAACTATTTTACATATCTAGATTACTGATGTTCTGCAAGATGTCAGGGTAACAGTGGCTTGAAAGGCTTGGCCTTCTACTTCCAGGCACCCATTTTTGTCTAGGTATAGCTGGACTACTTTGCTAAGGTCCAGATGGCCCACTAATTATATGAAAACAACCCAGTGCATCTGGAAACTAGGAATCGGTGGCTAGGTATCAAGCTACTAGAAAACCCTTGACTATTCCTAGGTCCAAAAAGATTGGATGTTAATTGGAGTAAGAACCTTAAAGACCTGTTTTAGAAAACTAAAACTGCTGTGTGAAAACAGTGTCTAGGAATCTGTGGCAGTCAATTCCTAATTCCTATCCTATTTCAATTATTTTTCCTTTTCTTTTGTCTAACTGGCATGGGAAGCGAACAATCAACAGTACCAGCAAACTCACATCTAACGCTAAAGGAGTATTTTCCACAACTCATAAATAACCATCAGGGTAGAATGCTTTATTTTGGAAGACTCAATAAGATTTGGGGAAAAGAATAAAAATCAACTGAGGAGCAATTGCATTTTCATCTTTGGTATTTATCAGGGCAGCCCCTGCTGAAATGCTCTGCAAAATATCAGGCACAATGATAGTCTCTTCAGTTAGGCTTCCCCACAGGGAGAGGAAGTCACTTTTCAAACTCTTGAGAAAACAAAGTACTTGCATCAGCAGGGCAACTTAGCAAGAATTGTTTCTCTGATCCAAAAGTATGAGACCACATTTAAGGTGATAACAGGAGAAAAACAGATGTCTTCTATTGTATTCTGTTCTCTATAAAACATTCTAATGCTAGGAAAGAGAAGATCAGCTGCAAGGTGGATGGATTCAATTGCAGTGTTGATGAGTGCACTGTTGATAGATCAACATGGGGAAGATCTACCTTGTTACTAGGAGTCAAAAATAACTTTGTGGCACATAATCAATATTCTCTGTGCTGCTTCATGTCTAGGTCCATGGGTCCCTTGGCTCACCAAAACAATTGATAACCTGATTGTCCCCAGCAATGAGGCATGGTAGGTTTCCCTAAACCGACTGCAGACAATAGGGAGGGAGGGTGTTAAGAGCTACCTAGCTTAATGATCTCATTTTTGTTGAAACTGCTGTTGACAGGAGTATGTCCCAAAAATGGTGAAATAACCATTGGAAAATTCCCCAGTAAATCCAAGAAAAGTGAGATTTCTAGGTCTCAGAGATTAAATTGCCCAAATGTATTAGACAAACACAATAAATTAAAAAAGGGAAAAGACAGCATTTCTCTACAGCATGTGATCAGGGGAAGCAAGGCCACTGTTTCTTTGTATATGTCCCACTATTGTCTAATATTCTACCTCCAATAATTCAATGGCTTCTCCCTAATAGCATGCTGGAAAGCAGTTCAAATGTAATTAAATGACTTTTAATTAAAATCTAATTGTGGATGGAGGGGGCGGTTTACAGCTGCCTTTGGTAGATTTAATATATAGTAGATTTAGTGGATTTAATATAATTTTACAAACCAACTAACCTACAGTATGTAGTGCAATAAAGACAGTGGTTATCATACAAAAACTATGTCAATCTTACATTGAAAATAATAATCCTTTATTTAATAAGATGGGCAATTTCAAGAGTTCTGATTATGAAACAAAGCTTGGCTTTTTGTATCATTTTGAGTGTTTCCACTGATCTCAGCAGTATTAATCAAGCTGTTTTACGTGAGGCTTTTAAACATGTTTCAAGTTTACTCAAGTTTGTCCTAGGTAATAATTGTTTAAAAAATAATTGTTTTAAAAAAAAGCAAAAGGGAAAGTTTGCAATGGAACTTGAGAGCACAAGCAGCTGGATGAATGGGTTGCATGTGTTATATTGCAACTAAGTAATATAAAGGTAAGTATGCATGCAAACATTTTGCACCAGCTTAAATTATTTAAAGACTACTTATACAATGATTTTTCTGTTTTAAAATTTTGAAGAACATCTCTTCAAATCTTTCTCCGTCTACCAGAAATCTTGATTCTTCTTTCCAAAATGGATCAAAATGTAGGCTGCTAAGGGTGAGGGGAAGGATTTAAGGCTAAGAGTAGTATTGCTTTCAATTCTAAATTGCTATAGTTTCCATTACCACTGTTAATATGCAATATGCACCAAAGCCCTACCATCAATATTATCACTGATCATGCCCCTTCTGTTGAGAATCTCTTATTACCAAATAGATTCTTGTAATTCTCCAAAGATATAGTCTGAGTTCAGGCTTATGATCATTTAAACCTCATTTCTAGAACTGGAAATAAGAGTTACATAATGGTCAATTATATCAGTAAGTATGCTATTATGCTACACCATACTTTGCTAATGGATTACATTCTTATACAATCATAGCACCATCTGTTGGTAACCTTTAAGAAAATCAACAACCCATTGCAAATCTAATTTCTCATACATCACAATTTCCTAATCAATAAAATCAACCTTGATTTTATTTCCTTTCTGTAGGTAAACATACACACAATAAGAATATTCAAATATTTTTAAAAAACTTAGCAATTGGTTAAGTCTGCATACATAGATGCATGGCACCAATGGAATCTCTTTTGCTCATGGAAGAATCATTTCTAACTTAACATTAAAGAGCTCTACAGGAAAACCC